>CM077651.1:4542518-4562518 GCA_039707465.1 Rhabdophis nuchalis
TGCTATGCCCTTCACTGCATTACTCCCAGATATAGTGAGTTTTGACATATATATGAGTTAGTAGTGGAGAAAAAAAATGTAGTCTTCCGCTCTAATATTTTGGAGTTGGGATTGACAGATAAATTATCTATCATGACAGCTGAATTGACAGCCATAGCATTGGCTTTATATTGAGTATGGGAGGTGTGACTTGAAAGGGTACAGAAGTTCTAGAGAGATGACCTCAGAGGTACAATTGGGTTAACATCCAGATGTTGATATCTGAACATAAATATAAAGCTATAGGTGCGTGGAGGGATGGAGGATATTGGAATTAATTGAAAGAAGAGATTAGAAAGAGCAGGAGACATCAATCTAGAATTGGGTTTGAGAGGCACAAAATAAAAACTGGCATTAAAAATAAATTTATAGTTATAGAACCCCTCTTAGCAAAACGGATAACAAATTGTTGTTGTTAGTTGCAAAGTCATGTCTGACCCATCACAACCCCACGGACAATGTTCCTCCAGGCCTTCCTGTCCTCTACAATCCTCTGGAGTCCATTTAAACTCATGCCTACTTCTTTGGTGACTCCATCCAGCCACCTTCTTCTCTGCCATCCGCTTCTTCTTTTGCCCTCCATCATTCCCAGCATGAGGCTCTTCTCCAGGCAGTCCTTCCTTCTCATCAGGTGGCCAAAGGATTTGAATTTCATCTTCAGAATCTAAACAATTGCAGAATTTGGGTATGTCTAGTCTAATGAAAAGAAGGACTAGAGGAGACATGATAGCAGTGTTCCAATACTTGAGGGGGTTGGACTCGAAGACATCTAAGGTCCTTTTCAACTGTCTATTCTATTCTATTCCATTCCATTCCATTCCATTCCACTCCACTCCACTCCACTCCACTCCACTCCACTCCACTCCATTCTATTCTATTCTATATATATGTTAGATTTTTAAGGGATGATTTAATTAATTAAGAGACCAGGATGGATCCATTTCGGGCTTTTTAGCCCTCTTCAGCTGGCCATACTTCTTCTACTGGGATTTGAACCGGCACTTTCCAGCACATGAGGCAAGCCTCTCTATGCCTTGAGCTAACCAGCTTCCCTGATTACATCATCCTTTTACAGGACTCATATTGATGAGATAATATTTTTACAGCTCCTGTTTTACAGCTCCTTTCCAGCACATGAGGCTTGCCTCATGTGCTGGAAAGTGCTGGTTCAAATCCCAGTAGAAGAAGTATGGCCAGCTGAAGAGGGCTAAAAAGCCCAAAATGGATCCATCCTAGTCTCTTAATTAATTATTAAATCATCCCATATATATAACATATATATATGTTAGTTTTATGAGCTGATATATATATGTAATTGTTTCACAACAACCTGTTATTATTAGGCCCCAATTCAGGGAGGAAACATACTGTTTCCCTTACTGCCTATCGGCTCATCGCTAGAGACCATCCAAACAGCAAGCCAAGAATTACGTTGTATAATATTTTAGATCAGATATTTTGATCAGCTCATAAAACTAACACACACACACACACACAAACACACACACACACACACATATAAGATTTGTAATAATGGGTTGGCCAAGCACAACTTCATAAAGGGCATCAACCCTTTATGGAATCTTGGACTTTTGATGAGTTACTTTCCAGTAGGTGGCAATCATGGATCTATTCCAGTTTTTGCCAACACCGTTAGATAAAGAAGAGCGAACACTTTGAAAGAAAAAAGTGACTTAAAGCATTTCATTTTTTTTTAAAGTAAGCTGTAAAATAAAATTAAAACCATGTTAAAATTGTAAGGATAGATGAGTGATGGTGTGATTTACTCTATTTAATTATTTTTTTCTTTTGTTTAGCACTTTGTGTTTGCGTGAGTATGTGCACATGCGTGCATTTGGGTGTGAGTTTGTGTGTGAGTTTGTGTGTATGTGTGTGTGTTGCCCTGTCTTTAACAGCAAATAGTAGTTTACAGAATGCTGCTGTAAGAGCAGAAATGAAATTAAAACATACCTTAAAATAGGAAGAAAGTAATAATACACGATAAAACAGAACCTTTAAAAGGCGTGGGAAAAATCTATCCAGGCTTTTACCTTCCTCAGATGAAAATGATTCCGTTCCAGAGGCAGCTGGAGTTCCAGGCTTCTGAAGGCTCACCAGCAAAAAGCAGAATTGATTGAGGTTAGATGCAAAACAATGTAATTTTGAAGTTTCTCATTGATAATCTAAGGGTGTCGATCAAATTACCATATTTTTCGGAGTATAAGACACACCAAGGTTTTGAAGAGGCAAACTAAAAAAAAAGGTTTTTGCACCCGTTATTTGTGAAAATGGGCCCATGGATAGCCTTATGGAGCCTTATAGAGTGCTCCTGGGGGCAGGGGGGAGTGGCAAAATTGAGCAAAGAAATGACCTGTTTTTTGCTCATTTCTGCCCTCCCCAGCCCCCAGGAGCAATCTGAAAGTCTCTTAAAGGCTCTGCGTGGCCATTTTGGTGAAGAGGGTCGGGTTTCGGGAGGCAAAAAAAATGCTGTATTCAGTGTATAAGACGCACCCAGATTTTCAGTCTCTTTTTTGAGGGAAAAAGGTGCGTCTTATACTCCGAAAAATACAGTAGCTGCTGCAGAGGACCCTGATGTTGGGAAAGATGGAAGGCAAAAGGGAAGGCAGACATTCTTTTCATTTGCTGAAAAATACATTTTAAGATGATAGATAGATAGATAGATAGATAGATAGATAGATAGATAGATAGATAGATAGATAGATAGATGATAGATAGATAGATAGATAGATAGATAGATAGATAGATAGATAGATAGATAGATAGATAGCGGGCAACGGAGCTGGTGGCAAACTCAGACAATCAGGAGGTTGGGGAGGGACATGGGCCAGTCCTGGAGTCTGGGGAAGGCTCTGAGGAGGACTCTGTGTCGGAGGCAGAGAGGGGGCCATAGCCGTCTGACATTTATCAGCTGCCTTCGGAGTCGGACATCAGCGGTGCAGAAGAACAGCTGGAGCCTGTTACATTTGGAAGATATTGGCCTGGCACTATTTCAAGCCTGAGAAGGTCTGTGGTTGTACATTCACCCTTGAAAGACTATTTGCCAGGACTTTGCTGGGTGTGAACGAGAGGAATTCACATTAGCTTGATAAAAAGGGTTTTTTGTCAGGGTAAGGGGTCTGCTTGGTGATTTGGGGAAACCTAGGTCTGAGCACTTCCTTTCGAAAACGATGGTTCCTCTACCCTTCTTTCCTTCGTCTTCCTCACCTCTGGGATCTCAGCAGCGTGATTTCATAACTGGACTCAGAACCACCATTTCTTTCTTGCCCGAGAACCGTTTCCCCGCAACTCAACTGAAATTGATTTCTTCTTCTTCTCTTTTTAGTCGCTCTTGAAAAGGCTTTTGGAGAGCTGCTGCCATTCAAGATAGCCAGATAATTGAGCGAGATGGACAAAGTCTGATTCATTAGGAGGCAGCTTCAGATGAGCAGCCGAGATAGCCACGGAATGTCTGCCTTCTCAATCATCTGGTGACATTAGGTCAACTCAGCCAGTCATTGCCAAATCTCAAAGCTTTCTTCGGTGCTGGAACGCTTGCCTTTCGGCTGTATTTCTACTTTTCCCGTTTCCCCAGGAACGAGAATTCAGAAGAGGCCTATTACCAGTGGTGGGGTTCAAAACTGCTGGAGCTCTGCCCTAATGGTTGGGCATGTCCAGGAGGTGTGGCAGGCAGCACTGAGCCTTCTGCACCCCCCTGGGAGCAAAAACAGGCCAGGGGTAGGGGGTGCTACCCCCGCATCCCATTTTGGGCCAAGTAGGCCTCCCTGCAGCCTCCTGGGAACAAAACTGGGCCACAAGTGGGCCACACTGCGCATGCACACACACTCACACAGTTTTGGGGCTAATAGTTTAGCTTGCCTGCATTTACTTGGGGGCCAAAATGGGGTGTGTGGGGACTTCTGGAAGGGGTGGGGGAGGAAGGGGTAGGGCCATCCAGCTGTTTAACAACCGGTTCGCCCAAACCAGCCCAAACCAGCTGAATCCCACCACTGCCTTTTACTGAGCAATAATAGTCTGCTTACGCAATTGTTGGAGTGTCGGTGATATAATCAAAGGAAGAAACACATGAGCCGTGATTTTACTGAATGCAAACATCTCAAAAGAAAAAAAGGAGAAAGAAGAACAGAAGTTGCCTCCAGAAGTTGTGAATGCCCCAACCCTGGAAGTCTTTAAAAAGATGTTAGATAGCCATTTGTCTGAAATGGTATAAGATTCCTGCCCACGCAGGGGGTTGGACTAGAAGACCTACAAGGTCTCTTCCAACTCTGCTATTGTATTGTATTATAAGAATCACCCAATGGACATGGGCCACCAAAACCAGGCCTTGAAAATTAAAACAAGCCGGAGAGCAGAATTGTGGGTTTTTCTATCGGCCGAGAGGAAATACCGTCATTTCAAGCTGGTTATCTTTGCATTATTTCATGCTGGGCTCTCCTGCTTGAGTGACATCCCTGTGTGCTGATGGAACATGACATAATGCAATCTAAAATCAATGGATGTGACAGGTACGGCTTAGGAGGAGCCCTACCTTGAATCAGGCACTGTCCATCAATTTCAAGGGGAGGTAGGGGGGCATTTGATCTAATGGAGAGAATCTGAAGGCGGTGTGTGTGTGTAATTTGTGAATAGCAGACCCTTTTCGTAGCAAGCCACAAATAGCGATCCACTGTTGTCAACAGTTCAGGAACAGCAAAAGCAATAGCATTTAGACTTATATACCACTCCACATTGCTTTACAGCCCCTAAGCAGTTTACAGAGTCAGAATATTGCCAGAAATAATCTGGGTCCTCATTTTGCCCACCTTGGAAGGATGGAAGGCTGTCGACCTGGTGAGCATGGTGAGATTCGAACTGTCAAATTGCAGGCAGCTGGCAGGCAGCAGAAGTAGCCTGCAGTGGTATACTCTAACCACTGTGCCACCACAGCTCTTTGGGGGTGACATGATGGCAATGTTCCAATATCTCAGGGGCTGCCATAAAGAAGAGGGAGTCAAGCCATTCTCCAAAGCCCCTGAGGGCAGGACAAGAAGTAACGGATGGAAACTAATCAAGGAGAGAAGCAATTAATCAGTAGAATGTCTTGCTTCTAGAAGTTGTGGGTGCTTCATCACTGGAGGTTTTCAAGAAGACAGTTGACAGCAGCTCTTTCTTGAGCAGGGGGTTGGACTAGAAGACCTCCATGGCAGTGCTCCAATATCTGAGGGGCTGCCAGAAAGAAGAGGGGATCGACCTGTTCTTCAAAGCACCAGAAGGCAAGATGAGAAGAAATGGATGGAAACCAATCAACCTAGAACTAAAGAGAAATTTCCTGATAGTTAGAAAAATGCAATCTGTGGAACAGGTTGCCACTGGAGGTTTTTAAGAAGAGACTGGACGTCCATTGATCTGGAATGATATAAGGTTGGACAAGAAGACCTCCAAGGTCCCTTCCCACTCTGGTATTTTGTTATTCTGTTAATATCTATCACCACTGGACATACTGAAAAATAAAACTACATAGGTTGGTTATCAGTCTGATAAGGATTCATACAATCATTGGTAAATACATTGCCCCAAGTTTTTTCTAAGTAAAAAAGAAAAAAAGAACCAGAAAATGCACACTCTCGATATAGTATTCTAAATATAAAATAGTTAATTTTTCTGGAATCCTTAAGTCACCATAAGACCTTAATAAAGATGATAACCAAGCTTGATAAAGTGAAGTTTTGTAGACTCATACTTTTGAGGTCAGGCAAAAAAAAGTCTCACAGCATCTCTATATCTGTAGGAATTATCTATCTGGTGCATCTGATCTCTGTAAGAACACCATCTCTTCTAGACTTATAAAGGATAGAACTGAAGTCCAGCTGGGCTCTTGGTGACTTCAAAAGGACATTCGTGTAGTTTTGTTGACAACAAGAGGGAATGTCTTATCTTCTTTCAGGATAGGTTTTGACTTTCCAACGTAGCTTATAAAACAGGGGTCTCCAACCTTTGCAACTTTAAGCCTGAAGGACTTCAGCTCCCAGAATTCTCCAGCCAGCAAAGCTGGGAGCTGAAGTCCTTCAGACTTAAAGTTGCAAAGGTTGGAGACCCCTGTTATAAACAACGTAGCTTAGAGTCTTTGAGATTCCCTGGCAGTCTCCATCAAATTACTAATGAGATCCAACTTTCTCGTCTGAATCCATGTCGGGACTTCCCCTCTTTCCAGTTAATTAGGATACTTTAGAACTGTGAGGGCGAACCTATGGCCCATGTGCCACAGGTGGCACGTGTAGCCATATTGGCTGGCCCGGCAGCCCTCAGCACCAGCCAGCTGATTTTCAGCCTTCTGGAGGGCCAGGCAAAAGCATTTTGGGAATGAACTTCTGGTTGGGCCATTGGGCTGTTTTTTACCCTCCCCAGCCTTCAGGAAAGCTTCCGGAGCCTAGAGAATGTGAAAACTCCTCTCCCATGTGGGAGATTGCATACCCATGCATGCTTGGGGGGGGAGTGTCACACATACATGTGAAGGTGGGGTGGTTGCACATACATATGCAGGTGAGTGGGCACACGTGTCTTTCAAGATAGTTCTCAATTACTGACCTTTATCGGCCTTGGAGAGTGGCCAGGCTGATATTTTTCAGACACCGCAATGCTTGGCAAGAATGCAGGAATGAACTAATTGTCTCCTGCAAACTCCACTCCCCTGTCGCTCCTCTTTTATTTCCTCTGGGAGGGGCCATTCACTGTCCACCTGTGGCCTTACTTCAAAGCTGACCCTTGTTCCATAGCTATTCCCCTCATCAGGCAACTCTGCACATGCACACACTGGGAACAGGCTCCAGCTGTTCCTCTGCCTCACTGATGTCTGACTCTGAAGGCAGCTGATGACTGGCAAATGGCTCTGGCCCCCTCTCTGCCTCTGACACAGAGCCCTCCTCAGAGCCTTCCCCACTTTCACTTTATTTAAATTTATATCCCGCCCTTTCTCCCTTACGGGACTCAGGGCGGTGAACAGGCAGTCATACATCCCTTCGGCCGATTCGCTCCCACATAGAGGGACTTCTCCGGGTGCCGTCCACTAGGCAATGCCAGCGGGCGACGCCCCGGGGAAAGGGCCTTCTCTGTGGAGGGCCCAACTCTCTGGAACAACTTACCCCCCGAACTGAGAACGATCACGGATCTCCGCTCCTTCCGCCAGAACCTTAAAACTTATTTTTTCCAACAGGCCGACCTGCCCTAACTTACATCACCTAGCCTACAGTCTGCAGTTAAATTGTTTTAAATTGGTTTTAGGGATATTGTTTTAATATATTTAAATTTTTAGCACAGGGATATTAATTTAATTTGGTTTTATATTTTGTATATTGTTGTTTATATATGTTTTTAAATTGCCTGTGCACCGCCCCGAGTCCCTTTTGGGAAAGGGTGCGGTATATAAATCAAATAAACCATAAACCATAAAAGCATTAAAACATCAAGAACAATAAATATACTAAAAATAAATTAAACTAGAAACCTGTTCTAAAAAACCGAATAAAAACCCAATAGATAAAATAGATTTAAAAGCTACACCAGGTCGGCCGCACGAAATAGATGAGTTTTCAGGGCCCGGCGGAAGAGGAGCAGGTCCGTGGTTGTGCGCAGGTCGAGGGGAAGGTCATTCCAGAGGGCCGGAACTCCAGGACTCCAGGACTGGCCCATCTTCCTCCTCCCCTGGAGAACTGCCAGGCCGATCTCTGCAAAACTTGGCCAGGAGTCTCAGAGAGTCACAAACCAATGAAGCGAACTCATGGTCTCCTGCAAACTCCACTCCCCGTTCACCCCTCTTTTATTTCCTCTGGGAGGGGCCATTCACCGTCCACCTGTGCCTTTACTCCCAAGTCGATCCTTGTTCTTTAGCTGTTCTCTTCCTCTGGCCACTCTGTGCATGCGCACACTGTGAACAGGCTCCAGCAGTTCTTCTGCCTCACTGATGTCTGACTCCGAAGGCAGCTGATAACTGTCAGACGGTTCTGGTCCCCTCTCTGCCTCCGACACAGAGCCCTCCTCAGAGCCTTCCCCAGACTCCAGGACTGGCCCATCTTCCTCTCCCAACCTCCTCACTGTCCGAATCTGCTGCCAGCTCCACTGGCGGGCCACAAGAGCATCGGACAAAATGATTTTGCCTTCTGTGTTGCAGAGAGGATTCCTGGCAATGAAGTTTCTGCAGGATGACATGTTGGAAGAATCTGAATCTTTCCCTTCTCCTATCATTTATCATGCTGGTGCATGAGAAGCAAAGATGAAAAAGCCTTCATTCTGGGGGGGGGGGAGAGAAAAGGGGGTAGGCTCATTTTTCAGAAACGCTCGTTGTCGAGTGGAACTTTTCTGCAAGTCCAGAATAATGACTTTTGATGACTTCTCATAAATAATGCAGTTAAATGATTGAGAGTTTGACTACAGCTACTGTTGAGGGCAGATGCACGCTGGGTTTCCATCAAACACCAACCTTCCGGTGTGTCAAGATCTTTCCTCTAATGACAATAGACTCAGGCAACTGTCAAAGGTTGCATCCGTATGTAGGGTGAATGTGAGTCCCATGTACACCAGCTACAACTTTGAGTTCTGGCATGGGAAGCAAACGCAGTGAAGCAAAGCAAAGTCAACTCTCTTTTGCTACATGGAAAGTGGCAAAAGTTGGGTTTTGAGAAGAAACCGAGCAGCGGACCTCGGAATTAGTCCACCTGCTGCCGCTATTATTGAATCATGGGCATGGTGAAATATTTAGGATTATGATTATTTATTATTTTATCAAATTTATATACCGCCCTATCTCCCCGAATTTAATTTAATATAATTTAATTTATTTCGATTTATAGAACCGCCGTTCTCCATCGAAATGGACCCAGGGCGGTGCACAGGGAGTTAAAATCAATAAATAACAATAAATACAGAGTAACTAAAATAGATTAAACTAAAAAACCTGTGCTAAAACATCCCATTATAATTCTAAAATACATTTACTCATTGGCTAAGCTAGACCGGCTTGATGGAAAAGATAAGTCTTAAGTGAGCGGCGAAAGAGGGGAAGGTCTGTGATGGTCCGAAGTTCGGGGGGTAGGTCGTTCCAGAGGGATGGCCCAGCCACTGAGAAGGCCCTCCCCCTGGACACCGCTAGCTGGCATTGACCGGCGGATGGTACCCTGAGGAGGCCCTCCCTACGGGAGCGGATCGGACGGAGGGAGGTATGCGGCAGGAGACGGTCTTGCAAATAACTAGGCCCCATGCCATGGAGTGATTTAAAGACGGTAAAAAAGCGACTCAGGGCGGTGCACAGAAATATAAAAAAGAAATACAATACAATACAATAAAAAACAGTTTAAAATGAATTAAATTAGGGTCTGTGCTAAAAATTTGGATTAGAACAGGTTAAAATCAATTAAAACTTTACCCATTAAAACTAAGCCCGGCCGGCCTCTTGAAATAAATATGTCTTTAATGCCTGGCGGAAGAGGCATAGGTCCGTGATGGTACGAAGGTCGGGGGGTAGGTCGTTCCAGAGGGCAGGCCCCACCACAAAGAAGGCTCTCCCCCTGGGGGCCACCCGTCAGCATTGTCCGGCAGATGGCACCCTGAGGAGGCCCTCTCTGTGGGAGAAGACAGGTCGAAGGGAGGTATGTGGTAGGAGGCGGTCCTGCAAGTAGCCAGGTCCCATGCCATGGAGCACTTTGAAGATGGTTACTAGCACCTTGAAGTGCACCCGGAAGGCCACAGGCAGCCAGTGCAGCTTGCGCAGGAGAGGTGTTACATGGGAGTATCGAGACACTCCCAGGGTCCCCCGCGCGGCCACATTCTGGAGTAGCTGGAGCCTCCGGGTGCACCTCAAGGGGAGCCCCATGTAGAGAGTGTTACAGTAGTCCAGGCGGGAGATGACGAGGGCTTGAGTGACCGTGCATAAGGCGTCACGATCTAGATAGGGGCACAACTGGCGTATCAGGTGAATCTGATAAAAGGGCCCCCTGGTCACGGCTGTCACGTGGTCATCCAATGACAGCCGAGAATCCAGGAGGACGCCCAGATTGTGAGCCCTATCCATGGGGGCCAGTGACTTGCCCTCGATAGACAGAGATGGAACTAGCTGACTATATCGTGACATCGGGAACCACAACCACTCAGTCTTGGATGGGTTGAGTCGGAGTTTGTTCCTCCCCATCTAGACTCGCACGGCCTCCAGACACTGGGACATCACTTCGACGGCATCGTTGGGGTGGTTAGGGGTAGAGATGTAGTACATTTACCCTGTAGTAGGCCTGTGTTGCTGTTATCCTTGCTATCTTCTCACCTGTCTCATCTCCTCATCTTTGCTACTATCTTCTCCTATTGGCATCTTTGGATTTATCATTTGTTGTTTGTATTTTATGATTTATGATTGTATCTTATGACTTAGGATCTATGACTTATCACTTTTTGTTTGTATGTACACCAAAAGCCCCTGCACTGGAGACAAACTCCTTGTGTGTCCAATCACACTTGGCCAATAAAGAATTCTCTCCTCTCTTCTCCTCTCCTCTCCTCTCCTCTCCTCTCCTCTTATCTTCTCTTTTACTCTTCTCTCTTCTTCATTCCAATATCTATTCTATTCTATTCTATTCTATTCTATTCTATTCTATTCTATTCTATTCTACCAAAGACAAATTCCTTGTGTGTCCAATCACACTTGGCCAATAAAGAATTCTCTCTTCTCCTCTCCTCTCCTCTTCTCTCCTCTCCTCTTTTACTCTCCTCTCCTCTACTCTACTCTACTCTACTCTACTCTACTTTTCATTCCAATATCTATTCTATTCTATTCTATTCTATTCACTCTACTCTACTCTACTTTTGTTTAAGCAAGAAGGATATCCTTCCTATTGACTAACTACCTGGAGGAACAAGGTATCTTTCAGTTAAGAGGAAAGCTTGGATTGGTTGATAATCTACCTACCTACCTACCTACCTATCTATCTATCTATCTATCTATCTATCTATCTATCTATCTATCTATCTATCTATCTATCTATCTATCTATCTATCTATCTATCTATTTTCTATGACACCCATCCCCCTTACAAGGTGACTCTGGGCTGCATAAAATTTAATATCGTCATCATTGTTGTCATTTAAGAGCAGCAAACAAAGCAAAGTGAAAAAAGAACAAACAAAACAAATTAATTCTCCCTCTGCTCCAAAAAGTGTATCAAAATGTTGCTGCCTTATATTGTCCATGGGTCTCTGTTTCTTATCTGAAAATAAAGTGGTTATTGGACTACTTGTGCTGTTGGCTTAACCTTCCTTCTTAAAAATACTATCAAGCAGAGCTCTGAGTGGTTTGTCTATTGCATTAACTGCGTCTAGTTTGGATTGTTGAGAGCCAGTTTGGGGTAGTAGTTAAGACACTGGGCTAGAAACCAAGAGACCATGAAGAGGCTCAAAGCCAGCTGGATGACCTTGGGCAAGTCAATCTCTCCCTCTCTGTGTCTCAGCCACAGGAAGGAGGCAATTCCAAACCAGTTCTGAAATCTTGCCAGGAAGACTGCAGGGACTTGTTCAGATAATTGCCAAGAGTCAAAAGCTGACTCAAAGACAAACAACAACAGAGACAAACAAAAGTTTGGATTGCTTAGGAAGGAAGCCTGAAGTCCTGAAGGTCATGGTGTCAAGCCTGCAGCCATCTTTTTTCTGCTGGATCTTTGGCCTGCCACACTTTCTATTATTCTACTACGCATTTTCTACTGTGGGAAAACAGGAAGGGAGATTGTAAGGAGTTAGATGCTATTTAGCCATAACAATATTCTTTCTAGAAAGCCAAGGTCATCCTTTGTCTTTGCACCTCTGCATTTGGCCGGAACTGGATGGGTGGAAGATGCCAGTGTGGCAGTGGGAGATTGGACCATGGGATGGACTTGTAGGTGTGGGGGAAGATTTAATTTAATTTAATTTAATTTAATTTAATTTAATTTAATTTAATTTAGTTTAATTTAATTTAATTTAATTTAATTTAATTTAATTTAATTTAATTTAATTTAATTTAATTTAATTTAATTTAATTTAATTTAATTTAATTTAATTTAATTTAATTATTTAATTTAATTTAATTTAATTTAATTTAATTTAATTTAATTTAATTTAATTTAATTTAATTTAATTTAATTTAATTTAATTTAATTTAATTTAATTTAATTTAATTTAATTTAATTTAATTAATTTAATTTAATTTAATTTTTAAATTTCTATACCGCCCTTTTCCCTTCCGGGACTCAGGGCGGTGATCTTGAACTTTCATCTGGGTGGTGGGGAAAACTGGAAAGCTTTCAAAGTTTTGGGTTTTCCCAGATGTGCCAACATGGCTCTCTTACTCAATTGCAACTTTGAGCAATACTTTTGCCTTGGACTCTGATCTAGTTTTGGATGCTATTTGGAACCTTGACATATGGCTTCACTTGAGCTCCTTGGTCAAACCGTAGGCTTACGGCACTGGTTCTCAACCCCCAACCATACAATTGGTTTCTCGGTTCCTAAGACCATCGAAAATATGTGTTTTCTGGTGGTCTTAGGCAACCCCTGTGAAAGGGTTGTTCGACCCCCAAAGGGGTCCCAACCCACAGGTTGGGAACCACTGGCTTAGGGTAATAATAATAATTAATAATAATAATTTATTAGATTTATAAACCGCCCCCTCTCCCTGAAGGGACTCGGGGCGGTGTACAGGAAAATTAAAAAAATATCTAAAAACATACAATATATCCAAAGTTAAAAACAAATTAAATTACCCTGTACTAAAATTTAAGAACATTAAAATTACAACCCAGCCTATGCTAAAATTCCTCTAAAATCTAACATCCATTTACGTGTTTGGCAGATGTTATATTACAAAAGTCTAAACTATTACGCAAGACCAGCTTGCTGAAAAAAATATGTTTTAAGTGAACGGCGAAAGAGGGGAAGGTCCGTGATAGTGCGAAGTTCGGGGGGTAGGTCGTTCCAGAGGGCCGGCCCTGCCACAGAGAAGGCCCTACCCCTGGGCACCGCTAGCCGGCATTGACTGGCGGTTGGTACCCTCAGTAGGCCCTCCCTGTGGGAGTGTATCGGACGCAGGGATGTATGTGGCAGGAGACAGTCCCGCAAGTAGCTAGGCCCCGAGCCATGGAGCGATTTGAAGATGGTAACAAGCACCTTGAGTGAGCATAGAGAAAAGGTGGCACTCTACTCAAGAGTTATTTTGCAATCCTGCCTATAGTAGCATCAACTTTAAAAAATGTGGCCCATAAACCTTCCTCTGTCTGAACGGCTGAGCCATTGGCATGCGAGGGGAATCACCACAGTTGGATGAAAGAAGTAAAGGAAAGCATACTAACTACCTTAAGCCGCATTTGCAATCAGGACGGTTAAAAAATAAATAAACAAATCCAAGAACATGAAAGCAGTCAACTTCCCCACCCTTCCCATGTCATCCTAATTTGCCGTGATGAAGGGCAACATTTTCTAAAGACGTAGGCCAGAAAACGCAGGTTGTGAAAGGCTGAAGGGAGGATTTACGGGATCCGAATATGCTCATCAATAGAATATATTCCATAATTGTTCCAGGGTGCTATGCTCATGTCCTCCTTCTGTTTTTTCCCCAGCTGACAGCTCAAGGGAAGTCCCATCGCAAGGGTGAAATCCAGCAGGTTTTGACAGGTTCTGGAGTAACAGTAGTGGAAATTTTGAATAGTTTTGGAGAACCAGCAAATGGCACCTCTGGCTAGCCCCAGAGTAGGGTGGGAATGTGGATTTTGCAGTATCCTTCCCCTGCCACGCCCACAAAGCCACGCCCACAAAGCCACGCCCACATAACAGAAAATTGAATTTCACCCCTATCCTATCAGCACTGAAAAAATGACTTAGGACTATTTTTCACAATCACAACGTTGTGGCATCCTCATGGTCACGGCATCAAAATTCTTGGCCACTGACTCGTATTTATGACGGTTGCAGTATCCTGCACTGATGTGATCCCCTTTTGCGACTTTCTGACCCGCAAAGTCAATGGGGGGGGAGCGCTGATTCACTTAACAACCGGGTTACCAACTTGTCAACAGCCGTGATCCACTTAACAACATTGGCAAGAAAGGTCCTACAATAGGTCAAAGCTCATTTCACCCGTGTCTCACTTAACAATAGACAGTTCGGGCTCGCTCCTGGGTCCTAAATCGAGAATTACCTGTATTGCCAATAAAAGGATCAGGAGAAAATAAGGGGAGAGATTCCTCCCTCTCTCTCATAAATAATTCCCATTGTATTCACGTGCATAAAGAATTACAACTTTCTTTTATATTTCAAGGATTGTAGCTGTGTTATCCCATGTTGCAGTTGTTGCAAAGACTTGAATTGTGGTCCTTAAGTTGTTGTGTTTTTTTTTTAAAAAAACAACCATGTCCCCCACATGAAATTCCTTTTGTCTATCTTATTACACATGCAATTTGCAATAATGGACAAATCCTTTTTAGCTTAATCCAATTTGAATTTAGACACTTGGAGACAGAAAATTTTTCTTTTCTTTTTTTCTTTTTTAAGGCTCAACGCCGTTCGCTAGAAAATTGTCCATATTAACATACTGAATATAAATACGAAGTGTCAGGAGCAGGTATTAAATATTTGAAAAATGCCACCAATTGCTATGCAGCCGAGAAGAATAGAACGGCTACATCTGCCAAGCATTTCGGAGGTCTTAAAGAGCGCATATCATAATTCATGCCACAGCCACTGTTCCGACAACAGAGAGGAGAAAGGATTAGAAGCGCATTGGATATTCCAGATTATGTCAAGTGCATACTGTTGGCTTTCTTCTCAATCTGCTGGAGCCTGCTGGAAATGCAGTTTATTATTATTATTTTTTATTTTTTATTTTATCGAATTTATACCCCGCCCTTCTCCTTGTTAGGACCCAGGGCGGCGTACAGGCATTATTAAAACCACAATAAAACAATATACATTGTTAAAAACATATTAAATTATTAAACCCGTGCTAAAAAACCGATTTAAAACCCTGCCTAATTACAATTTATACATAAAAAGTCAGAAACGGGGGGCTATGCTAGGCTGGCCTGTTGGAATAGAAATGTCTTAAGACGTTGGCGGAAGAGGCGGAGGTCCACGATGGTGCGTAGGTCGGGGGGTAGGTCATTCCAGAGGGCCGGGCCCGCCACAGAGAAGGCCCTTCCCCTGGGAGTCACCAACCGGCATTGCCTGGCCGACGGCACCCGGAGAAGACCTTCTCTGTGGGAGCGGAGCGGACGAAGGGATGTATGGGGCAGGAAGCAGTCTCGTATATAGCTAGACCCCAAGCCATGGAGCGATTTGAAGATAGTCGTCAACACCTTGAAGCGCACTCGAAAGGCCACAGGCAGCCAGTGCAGCTCGCGCAGGAGAGGTATTATGTGGGCTTGCCTTGGGGCACCCAAAATCAATTATAGTCATGAATGCTTTCTACCATGTAGGTTAGGGTTTTGTTTTTAAAAAAAAATAAAGGGGAGGAAATGTTGTATTTTGATGAACAACAAGAATTCTGGTTCCTGCCCAGTCTCTTCGCTGAAAAGCAGAATGCTGCTTCAGGGATAGCAATGAACCCAGGGGTTAGAATTGCAGAATTGACTTGTGGTTCCGTCTGCCCAGTCCTTCCTGTGGAAAAGATGTCCCCCCAAGTGATAGTAAGTTAAATAGGCAAATCATAGAACACAGAATATCAGATGGCTCTGGTCTTCCCAGTTGCAATGGATGGCTGTGAAGGTTGGACCATAAGGAAGGCTGAGCACCAAAGAATGGAGGCCTTTGAACTCTGGTGCTGGAGAAGAAGACTCCTGCATTGAGTCCCTTGCACTACAAGGCCATTCAACCGGTCAGTCCTGGAGGAGATCAACCCTGACTGCTCTTTAGAAGGTCAGATCCTGAAGAAGAAACTCAAAGACTTTGGCCACCTAATGAGAAGGAAGGACTCCCCGGAGAACAGCGTCATGCTGGGAACGATGGAGGGCAAAAGAAGAAGAAAGGGATGACAGAGAATGAGGAGTCACTGAAGCAATAGGTGTGAGCTTTAATAGACTCCAGAGGATGGTAGAGGACAGGAAGGCCTGAAAGAACATGGAGTCATGATAGGTCATGATGGGTTGGACATGACTTCGTAACTAACAACAAGAAGAATATCAGAGTTGAAAGGGACCTTGGAGGTCTTCTAGCCCAACCCCTTGCTCAAGCAGGAGCCCTATATCATTTCAGACAAGTGGCTGTCCAATCTCTTCTCTAAAGCCTCAACCTCCACGCACAATCTCTGAAGGCAAGCTGTTCCACTGGTTGATCTTCTTCTTCTTCTTCTTCTTCTTCTTCTTCTTCTTCTTCTTCTTCTTCTTCTTCTTCTTCTTCTTCTTCTTCTTCTTCTTCTTCTTCTTCTCCTCCTCCTCCTCCTCCTCCTCCTCCTCCTCCTCCTCCTCCTCCTCCTCCTTCATCTTCTTCCCTATCTATGTTGGATACATCTTCTTCTGATCATGTTGGCAATCCTATTTTTATCAGCAGCCACAAGAAACAGTGCTGTTGAGTTTTGTCCAAACCAGTCCCTTAGATTTTGAAGTCATGATGTTCTTCTTCTGCCTGGACCTCATTTGCCTTCAATCTTTCTTTGGAGGATTAAGTGAAGTATGCTGTATTTTTATGGGTGTTGCATCATATGTCCAAAATATTCTAACTTTCACTTTTTATGATTTTGATGATTTCCCTTGGCTTTGCAAGGCGACTTGATTGTTCTTACTGTCAAGAAATGTCTTCTAAGTTTTAGGTTGATTAGTTTCCATCCATTGTTCCATTCACTTGCCTTCGGGAGCTTTGGAAAATAAGTTGAAACCTTTCATCTTGGTGGCATCCCCACAAATCAGTATCCTGAGGAAGTTGCATTTGAACCAATAAATGAAAACAAAATTAAGAAGTTAGTGGAACTTCAAGGCTGGAATTCAACCGTGAACAATAAGGAGTTTTGAATCCGTTTCATGCTGGTATAGAAATCTGATTTAGTCTGGATTTTTGACCTGAAGTGTTGAATAAGGTTCTATGTGGGGAAGGTTTAAAAAAAAATCAACATATGCAGAACGGTCTGCTGAGTCTGTGAATCAGCTCTGAATTGATTAGAAGAACACCTGGTTTGACCTAAGACATCAAAGGGATTCATCAACTTGAAAAGAATATGAGGTTGAATTATCGTTGAGTGTTTAAAATGAATAGTTTATATCCCCCAATCAGACAGAATCCTAGGAGCAAATAAGCAGCAACAAGGTGTGTGTGAGTGTGTGTTTGTGTGTGTGTTGATCTTGGTTTAGTCTCAAAATCACATAGACTGAAGAGGCAGGTCAGAGAAAGAAGCTTCTTGATCTGGATGTGACATGGCCTGGATTTTTGCATTGTGTGAATGAATCCCTACAGGATCCATGTAGCTTCCTTCTTTTAAGTAGTCAACATGCAGTGGGCAGGCCAAGGCACTTAAATACCGCTAGGAGATTCCCCCAGGTTCAGATTTCTAGGAAGAAAGAGAGACTGGAAAATGTAGAAGTACATAATGTCCCTTCTAAACAATAAATCAATTTTCCTGCAGAGGCCATGAATGTTAACATCCCTCCGAGAAGCATCTTGAGAAAATAAAAAATATACCACGCAAGGCTAAGCAAGGACCCCTGGCTGTTTTGCCTGGCGAATGGTAGATATTAAAGTACGTTATTTAAATTCACGGGTAGTCATTAAAAAGATGAAGTCATGAATTCATCCATGTGGCCAGCCCACGGGTTTGTTGTAAGCATGATGCGCTCCCCTTTTATTTGAGGGTTGATTTCATGTATTTATTTATTTATTTATTTATTTATTTATTTATTTATTTATTTATTTATTTATTTATTTATTTATTTATTTATTTATTTATTTATTTACTTACTTACTTATTACTTACTTACTTACTTACTTACTTACTTACTTACTTACTTACTTACTTACTTATTTATTTATTTCGCATTTGTTTACCGCCCTATCTCCCTAGAGGGACTCAGAAAGAGTAAAAATGGTAGTACACACAATGACAATATAAAAGTTAAAAATAGATTAAATATAGTGGGTCTGTGCTAAAAATTATACTAAAAGCAATTGAAAATTATTATAATCGGGACTATATCAATTAAAAACTATGCCAGGCCAGCCACATGGAATAGATGTGTTTTTAGAGTCCGGCGGAAGAGGAGAAGGTCCGTGATGGTACGAAGGCCGGGGGGGTAGGTCGTTCCAGAGGGCAGGACCTGCCACAGAGAAGACTCTCCCCCTGGGGGTTGCCAGCCAGCATTGTCCAGCCGACGGCACCCTGAGGAGGCCCTCTCTGTGGGAGCGGACAGGTCGAAGGGAGGTATGTGGTAGGAGGCGGTCCCGCAAGTAACCAGGTCCCGTGCCATGGAGCGCTTTGAAGATGGTTACTAACACCTTGAAGCGCACCCGGAAGGCCACAGGCAGCCAGTGCAGCTCGCGCAGGAGAGGTGTTACATGGGAGTATCTTGAGACTCCCATAATCCCCCGCACGGCCGAATTCTGTACTAGCTGGAGCCTCCGGGTGCACCTCAAGGGGAGCCCCATGGTTCACTCTGCCATAGGTGATATTCCCAGATCAAGAACGACAACTTTTTAACTAAGGTGAATCTAACTAAGGTGAAAGTAAGATAGAAGTTGTATATGACTTTCCCGGGTTTGCGTGGAACTCAGCAGTTTCCCCCCCCCCCTCCGTCTGCTGATGCAGTTTAATGTGTGATAGACAATAAAAATAAAATAAAATCAGAGGAGAAAGCCACTGAAGGTTTGGGTCTTCAGATATGACTTGATGATATGGATCACCTGCTCTAAGAAGACAGCAGATCAAAATATATATTTACCACCTTTCATCTGGGAAAGCAAAATTAGTGTCAGCAATTTACGTTAATTGCAAGTTACATTTTAAAACCAGATGAAGCTATAACAATCATAGTTTGAAATATTTTATTAAATGTACTAGCTGGATATCTGTGCTTTGCGATGAAACTATGTAAGTAGTATTTCTTATACAATAATTAACATGCTTTGATGTTAAGGAGTTCTACTCCCCCTCCCCACCTGAAAAGAACTCTGTTCCAACTGCCGGTTGCCTCACATTCCGTCTGGAATGCCTGCCAGTTTAAACTGAGGTAATGGAATGTGAGGAATCTGACAGTCACAGACATAAGCCTGCCTGATATATATATATATATATATATATATATATATATATATATATATATATATATATATATATATATATATATATATATATATATATATATATATATATATATATATATATATATATATATATATATATATATGGCTTCGGGGATTTTCCCGTGTATATAGCATGGAGATGTTATTGCAACATTTCGGCAAGATCTATATATATATATATACATTTTTAAATAGAAGACACCAAAGGATTCATCAATTGTATAGAATATGAAGGAAATGGAAACAAAAACAAGGTTACTTTTACCAGATTACAGATTCCTTTCCAGTGTCTTACCATGTTAGATAAATCACACATTAGAATAAAACAGATGTCGTCAAACTTTTTAAACAAACGCTTTGTTATTTATTCAGTATTATATTCACATTGTTCTTCAGATTGCCTAGAATGTCTTAACAGATGTAAACTTGGCACACAATTCCAAAGTAGTGTACTTGTTTGTCTTACTTTTTTGTATTTTTCAGTATTTAAAGGAAGACCCAAATTGTTCTCTTAATCCAATAAACTGAAAGAATGTAAAATGTTTTTTTTTTAAATATTTACAGACCTTTCGAAATTTTTTTACTAGTTAACTGTTTCATCAACTGTACTCATGCCTATGAAGATCCAGACAACATGGTTGTCATCCAGACAACATGGTTGTCGCAAACCATGTTGCGCCTGG
>CM077651.1:4567518-4575018 GCA_039707465.1 Rhabdophis nuchalis
TCTATACATGAAGCTTTTCTGTTTTCTTCATGCTACAATTCATTCAGCATGATGAAATTACGCTGGTCCTTTACTGATTTAAATGTTCAGAGAAGACATTGTGATTTTGGGGAAAAGACGTACTGAGATTTAACCACATGATTTGAGACACTGCTGTACCCCTGCATTAGAGTCATTCATTTGGGAGATGGACAGCTACATAATTCTGTAAATAAATAAGGAAAGCAAACAATGTTATGAGAAGTAACCAAAGAAGGTTTTGGAATCCACGGCTCTAAGGATCCACACAGCCAGAGACTTCAGCCTGTTCTTCCAATCCTTTTTGCAAACCATTCCTCCAAATACTTCCCACTGCAATGACCTTAATCTACACATCACTTAAACTCTTGTTCCCATGAGCTTTAACTGGATAAGTGGTGCACTATAGTGCACTATAGAGTAACCACCGTGCTTCACATATGCTAACTTACAGAATGCATCCAAAACCCGCGACTCGTCACTCTTGAAGGCATGAAAGTTGGAGACACTGTCATTGCACTGTCCAGAGTTGGGCTGCTGATGAGGTCACATGAGTTGCATTTTCAATGTTCCAGGACAATCTCTCCGACAATCCCACAATCTCTCATTCCTTCCCCACCCATCAGTAACCTGATTGCTGAAAAGGGAAAGGAAGGGAAGAAGGAAGGGAAGGAGAAGGGACAGAGAGGGGGAAGGGAAGAAGGAAGAAAAGGAGAGGGGGAAAGAGAAGGGAAGGGAAGAAGGAAGAAATGGGGAAGGGAAGAAAAGGAGATGGGAAGGGAAGATGGAAGAGAAAGAAAATGGAAGAAGGAAAGAAAGGAGAAGAGACAGAGAGGAAGAAAGGGAAGAGAAGAAGGAAGGGAAGGAGAAGGGAAGGAAAAAAGGAAGGAGAAGAGGAAAGAGAAGGGAAGGGAAGAAGAAAAGGAGATGGAAAGAGAAGGGAAGGGAAGAAGGAAGGGAAGCAGAAGGGAAAGAGAAGAGGGAAACATAGGAGAAGGGAAGTGGAAAGAGAAGAAAAAGAGGAAGGAGAAGGGAAGGGAAGAAGGAAGGGAAGAGGAAGAAGAAAGGAAGGGAAGAAGAAAAGGAGATGGGAAAGAGAAGGGAAGGGAAGGAGGAAGAGAAGGAAGAGGGAAGGGAAGAAGGAAGGAAAGGAAAGGAAGGGAAAAGAAGGGAAGAGAATGAGAGAGAAGAGATGGAATGAGAGACGGGATGGGAGGTGATTCTTGAAGAAAAAATTGAAGCGCCGATTGTATTTTATTGTTTTCTCCATGCAGGGTAAGGACATCCCTTCGTTTTCCTTCCACCTCCTGCATTCTGCCCAGTCCCCTCAGCCTCAAGGCAACCATCCCTCATTCGCATCCATACTGGTACTCTGCATGGAGAGGGCAAGACAGTACTTCTGTGGTCTTCCCCCCAGCAGACTCCAGCAAGCGATCCCATCAGCTGGGATGAACGTCGGGCTGCACTGGGTCCCCTCCCTCGTCGTCCTTCTTCTCTCCATGCCAGCCTGCAGGGATTCAACGGCAAGATGCTCGCAGCGCATTCAGTCACAGCTACAAACGTGTCTGTTAACAGGCGCGGCTGGTGAATCTGGGACTGTGGATCCTGTTGCTTCCCAACTCAATCATAAAAATACATCGGGGGCCCATCTGTTTCTTTTCAGATGCACGTGAGGGATTGCTTTTCGGATGCCATGGGTTCATCCTCACCATCCTGTTCCCAGTTGGCATCTTCTACTTTCCTTCCCGCAACCCCCTGCAGAGCATGCAAAAGAGAACATATCGACCATTGCCGTAGCCCACCGAGGCAAATGAAACGATGCCTCTCGTGTTTAATCGAATTCATGCTCTGGTTTCGATTTGATTAATTGTTTAAAGGCCTTTCTTGGCTTTATGGGGATGGCTTTATTTAAGATATACCCACCCACCCACTTTGTCTCTTTGTATTTACAATAATACAATAATACAATAGCAGAGTTGGAAGGGACCTTGTAGGTCTTCTAGTCCAACCCCTTGCGTGGGCAGGAACCTTATACCATTTCAGACAAATGGCTATCTAACATCTTCTTAAAGACTTCCAGGGTTGGGGCATTCACAACTTCTGGAGGCAAGCTGTTCCAGAGGTTAATTGTTCTGACTGTCAGGAAATTTCTCCTTAGTTCTAAGTTGCTTCTCTCCTTGATTAGTTTCCACCCATTGCTTCTTGTCCTGCAACCTGGAATTAAGGAGAAACTTCCTAACATTGAGGACAATTAACCAGCAAAACACCTTGCCACCAGAAGTTGTGGGTCCTTCATCACTGGAGGTTTTTAAGAAAAGAACAGACAGCCACCTCGGTGAAATGGTCTAGGGTCTCCTGCTTGAGTTGGGGGTTGGACTAGAAGACTTCCAAGGTCCCTTCCAGCTCTATTCTGCTTGTTCAAACTAAACAAGGAGAGAAGCAACTGGGAATTAAGGAGAAACTTCCTAACAATGAGGACAATCCACCAGTGGAACAGAAGTTGCCTCTAGGAGTTGTGGGCACTTCATCACTGGAGGTTTCTAAGAAGAGAACATCTTCCTGAGTTCAAAATGCCCTGCTCTAAGCCCACATGGCAGTGTTAAGTGTGAAACAGTTGGCTTCCACCATGTGTGGTGGGAAGTGTTGTGACCTTTGAAACACAGTTGCTGTTTCGAGCTCAAGGAAAGTTTTCAAAATAAGCGGAATTGCATGTGTCGTGTTGAAACGGCCCTTCAGAAAGAATCATTCCATGTCTGAGCATTTCAAATTTTAGGCCTTTTATGATTTTTTAAAATTATTATTATTATTATTATTATTATTATTATTATTATTATTATTATTATTATTATTATTATTATTATTATTATTATTATTATTATTATTATTATTATTATTATTATTATTATTATTATTATTATTATTGTTGTTGTTGTTGTTGTTGTTGTTGTTGTTGTTGTTGTTGTTGTTGTTGTTGTTATTATTATTATTATTATTATTATTATTATTATTATTATTATTATTATTATTATTATTATTATTATTATTATTATTATTATTATGTTAATCTTTGGGGAGATTCACAGCCTTTGGGGCTGGTTGGTAGCTCAACAGCTCGAGTCCTAACCAAGGACCTAGGAACTGTCAAGGTAACATCAGAGGATAGAAGCTGTTCCAAGCAAGGTGGCCCTTCGTAGAGTCAGAATGCTCAAGTCCGGCAAACCTAAAACCTCCACCTAGCAAGGAAGCCCCCTAGGTGTTGCTCCAAGGGCTCCAATCACAATTGGGACAACACACGACTTTCTCTTCCACAGTCGCTCAACTCCAATTTGCAAGTCCCAATATTTTGTGATTTTTTTCTTGCTGCTTATTTTCAATTCGTGCATTATTAGGTATTGCAATGTCAACGAACCCTACTTTTTTCTTTTCAATGATTGTTATATCAGGTGTGTTGTAGGCCAGGTGCCTGTCAGTCTGAATTCTGAAGTCCCACAAGATCTTGACTTTCTCATTCTCTAAAATCTTCTCAACCTGATGTTCCCAGAGGTTTTTGCTGTACTCAAATCCAAACTTCTGGCACAATTTCCAGTGAATGATCTTAGCAACATGGTCATGGCGTTGTAGGTAGTCAGTTTGTGAAATTTTGCTGCACCCACTGATCAGGTGGTCGATTATTATTATTATTATTATTATTATTATTATTATTATTATTATTTGATATGACTTTATTTCACTTGCTGCTTCACTACTTATCTCTCATCTCAATGAACTGATCATTAGAAATATGTATTGATAAGGGGAAAAAGATAAACAATATCTCCATGATGTTACAATTGGTGAATGCAGGGGGTATTTGAGTCTTTTGAAAATGTTAAAATTTCTCTATGAACTTTTAACAAACTTCTATTTGACCAATAGATCAATTCCCTGGTTTTTGTTGCTTACTTTTGTCTCCATTGCTGATCTCTTGTCCAGAAGGTTTTCCCTTTTGTTGAAGAATAAATTATATCAGCCTTATCAACCATATGGATTAATTAATAGCTTAGCTATCTGTCACAGTTTCCCACAGATCTCTCCGAATCTGCTCTTTTATCATTCACTATTAGTTTTAATAAATATTAATTGCGCTTATAATTAATCACTAAACAACGGCCTGCTGGCCTTTCTTACATTTTTGGCTATTTTTGATTTCTGCCTTCAAAATAAAATATTCACTTTTTCAGGCCATCAATCAATAGTCCATTTATAACACCAGTCTACAGCTTTCTGTTTGGGATTGGTATTTCTTTAGACAAATATATAGCAATAGCACTTAGATTTATATACCAATCACAGTCCTTTTGCAGGCCTCTCTAAGTGATTTACAGAGCCAGCCTCTTCCCCCAACAATCTGGGTCCTCATTTGACCCACCTCGGAAGGATGGAAGGCTGAGTCAACCTTGAACTGGTCAGTATCGAACTCCTGGAAGTGGGAATGGTTTTTATAGCAATAGCACTTACTTATATACTGCTTCACGGTGCTTTACAACCCACTCTAAGCAGTTTTACAGAGTTGGTTTCTTGACACCAACAATCTGGGTCCTCATTTGACCCACCTCAGAAGGATGGAAGGTTGAGTCCAATTTGAGCCAATGAGTTTGAAGCTAGCAGTCAGCTGAAGTAGCCAGCAGTACTGCACACTAACCCTTGTGCCACCTTGGCTCTTAATATCAGGTCTCTTTGCTTGAAATAAAACAAAATTTTGCTTCTCATCCAAGAAGCTCCTTACAGAAAGTAAGGTTCTACATTTAGGCAAGAAAAACAAAATGCACAGGTACAGTATAGGTGGTACCTTGCTCAATAGTAGCAAATGTGAGAGGGATCTTGGAATCCTAGTAGACAACCATTTAAATATGAGCCAGCAGTGTGCAGCAGCTGCCAAAAAAGCCAACACAGTTCTAGGCTGCATAAACAGAGGGATAGAATCTAGATCACGTGAAGTGTTAATGCCACTGTATAGTGCCTTGGTAAGGCCACACTTGGAATACTGCATACAGTTTTGGTCGCCACGATGTAGAAAAGACGTGGAGACTCTGGAAAGAGTGCAGAGAAGAGCAACCAAGATGATTAGGGAACTGGAGACTGAAACACATGAAGAACGGTTGCAGGAGCTGGGTATGTCTAGTTTGATGAAGAGAAGGACCAGGGGAGACATGATAGCAGTGTTCCGATATCTCAGAGGGTGCCACAAAGAAGAGGGAGTCAAACTATTCTCCAAGGCACCAGAGGGCAGGACAAGAAGCAATGGGTGGAAACTAATCAAGGCGAGAAGCAACTTAGAACTAAGGAGACATTTCCTGACAGTCAGAACAATTAACCTCTGGAACAGCTTGCCTCCAGAAGTTGTGAATGCCCCAACCCTGGAAGTCTTTAAGAAGATGTTAGATAGCCATTTGTCTGAAATGGTATAAGGTTCCTGCACACGCAGGGGGTTGGACTAGAAGACCTACAAGGTCCCTTCCAACTCTGCTATTGTATTGTATTGTATTGTATTGTATTGTATTGTATTGTATTGTATTGTATTGTATTGTATTGTATTGTATTGTATTGTATTGTATTGTATTGTATTGTATTGTATTGTATTGTATTGTATTGTAGCTCTGAATGGATGGTAGAGAATGGAAGGATTTATACCCCTTGCTGATAGCTGGTCATTTGCATTATTTTAGTATCTTTAGTCTAGGGCACTAAAATTCAAAAGAAACCTGGAAGAAGAGATTCGGGAAGGAAACACCCCCCCCTCTCTCCAAAGTAATTGAGCCATGAAGGAGATGATGGGGAAACTATACCTTACAGACTTGCAAGCTTCTGTTGGTGTCACTTTACAATAAAACTGAATTAGTTTGCTGTATCTGGCTGTGTTTCCTGTCTTGTTAACGTGGTAACACTGATAAGTACACTATTTCTTTGGCTTCATTTTTTTCTCCACATTAATACTTTTTGCTAAAAAGGCATAAGTAGATGTTTATGAAAGCTTATTAGACTTTGAATCAAATTTGTCAGCCTGAAAAGATACTACCGGATTCCTATAGATGGATATAAATGAAGAACAGTTGCAGGAGCTGGGTATGTCTAGTTTAATGAAAAGAAAGACCAGGGGAGACATGATAGCAGTGTTCCGATATCTCAGAGGGTGCCACAAAGAAGAGGGAGTCAAACTATTCTCCAAGGCACCTGGGGGCAGGACAAGAAGCAATGGGTGGAAACTAATCAAGGAGAGAAGCAACTTAGAACTGAGGAGGAATTTCCTGACAGTTAGAACAATTAATCAGTGGAACAGAAGTTGCCTCGAGAAGTTGTGAATGCCCCAACACTGGAAGTTTTTAAGAAGATGTTGGATAGCCATTTGTCTGAAATGATGTAGGGTTTCCTGCAAAACAGAGGGTAGGCCTCTTCCAACTCTGTTATTCTATTCTATTCTATTCTATTTCTGTTTCTGTTTCTGTTTCTGTTTCTGTTTCTGTTTCTGTTTCTGTTTCTGTTTCTGTTTCTGTTTCTATTTCTATCTATCTATCTATCTATCTATCTATCTATCTATCTATCTATCTATCTATCTATCTATCTATCTATCTATCTATCTATCTATCTAGTGTACATTTCAAGAAACTAGAAAAATGTATATTCTATTCTATTCTATTCTATTCTATTCTATTCCTATTCTATTCCTATCTATCTATCTATCTATCTATCTATCATCTATCTATCTATCTATCTATCTATCTATCTATCTATCTATCTATCTATCTATCTATCTATCTATCTATCTATCTATCTATCTAAAAAGTGTACATTTCAAGAAACTAGAAAAATGTATATTCTATTCTATTCTATTCTATTCCTATCTATCTATCTATCTATCTATCTATCTATCTATCTATCTATCTATCTATCTATCTATCATCTATCTATCTAAAAAGTGTACATTTCAAGAAACTAGAAAAATGTATATTCTATTCTATTCTATTCTATTCTATTCCTATCTATCTATCTATCTATCTATCTATCTATCTATCTATCTATCTATCTATCTATCTATCTAGTGTACATTTCAAGAAACTAGAAAAATGTATATTCTATTCTATTCTATTCTATTCTATTTCTATCTATCTATCTATCTATCTATCTATCTATCTATCTATCTATCTATCATCTATCTATCTATCTATCTATCTATCTATCTATCTATCTATCTATCTATCTATCTAAAAAGTGTACATTTCAAGAAAGTAGAAAAATGTATATTCTATTCTATTCTATTCTATTCTATTCTATTTCTATCTATCTATCTATCTATCTATCTATCTATCTATCTATCTATCTATCTTCTATCTATCATCTATCTATCTATCTATCTATCTATCTATCTATCTATCTATCTATCTATCTAAAAAGTGTACATTTCAAGAAACTAGAAAAATGTATATTCTATTCTATTCTATTCTATTC
>CM077651.1:4577518-4850018 GCA_039707465.1 Rhabdophis nuchalis
TTCTCCATTTTCTGTTTCCCTCCTGCTTTTCAAATCTTTAAGGAAACCTAAGGACTCACCCATGAGTGTTTTAGAAGGAGGGTCTGACTGTGGAGGCAAAGCCACTCCAGGACCCAGAGACCCTAAAAGAGGCGAGAGGCATATTCATATTCCCTTTCTCCTTCTAATCAACATCCTGCAACCTGACACCATCTCCACGCATTTGCAAATAAAAGAGTCGAATTACCCTCCCGAGTGTCATCTCAGCAAAAAAAAAAAGACCAATTATTCCATGGCTTAATTAAGCAGATGGGAGAGACCGACTGGCAAACTCTGTATTCTAATATTCCAATAACTCAAGGCTTAATTTAAAAGAACCGGGTTGCGAGTAAAAACCCATAAGAACATACTAATATCGAGTCAGTGATAGTTGTTACTTACCAAAAGACGGTGGAAGAAAGACATTAGCGATGTTGTAACAATTGCTTACTGATTAGGCTACGGAGAATACTCCTGAAAATAGCATTCTGGGTGTTTTCTTTTACAGTAGATGATGTTCATGAGCAAAAAAAAAGAAGAAGAACATAAATACAGTTATAAATGGTAAACTGGCGAACATATGCATGGAGGGACCTTTTCAAATTTAATTTAAACATATATGCTTTTAATGTCTTTCTCCGGCTTCCGGGGAAGTTATGTCAGTGAATTTTGAGCTACCAAATGAAAAGCTTTGGTTAAAATTAAAAAAAGAAAAGAAAAAGAAACCAGTTAGCAGCTGCAATTAAATAATTCAGAAATAATTAATTCAGAAGACAAGCCGTTAAATTATAACCCTTCCCACTGGTTAAGTGTGTGCCAAACTGCATTGTTTAATTTATCATTCCTAGTATTTTTAGCAGGCCTCAAGGCAGGGAATGGAGCAATAATAAATAGGAAGTCATGGATAATTAGGGAAGGAAATGGGGAACAAAATTATTAAGGGCTTTAGGTGAAGTTCATTATTACTATTTAATAGTGCCCAGGAGCATTTGATCAAATTATGGATTGTGTTTGAGTTGGGAGACAGGACTCAGTTTGGCTCACCAGCACAACTTCGAAACTTGCAGGGAGATTTATAAAATTATAACAAGAATGAGAAGCAGAATTCACATCGTATAGATACGGACCAAGCGTATGGTGATTGACATTGTGTTCCCCTCAATGCTTGTGGATATTTTGTTCTGGCCTGATTCAAGTCTCTGATTGCATGTCAAAGATGAGATGTACAGTAAGATATAGTTGACATGCTTCCTTCCTTCCTTCCTTCCTTCCTTCCTTCCTTCCTTCCTTCCTTCCTTCCTTCCTTCCTTCCTTCCTTCCTTCCAAAGACTTTTCTCTTGAAAGTATGCCTGTTGCATTTGTGTTTGGCTTTCTACCACTGTAGTAACCACAGTAGGAATCCTCCCTTCCTTCTCTCCTCCCTCTCTCCCTCCCATCTTTCCTTCTTTCCATCCTTATTTCCTGCAAAAATAAACCTGTTGAATTCATGGTTGGCTTTCTACATTAGATCTTACTAAACACAATAGGAGCCATCCTTCCCTCCCTTCATTCTCTCCTTCCTTCCTTCCTTCCTTCCTTCCTTCCTTCCTTCCTTCCTTCCTTCATTTCCTGCAAAAATAAACTTGTTGAATTCATGGTTGGCTTTCTACATTAGAACTTACTAAACACAGAAGGAGCCCTCCCTCCCTTCCTCCCTCCCTCCCTCCCTCCCATCTTTCATTCTTTCCTTCCTTTTTCCTGCAAAAATAAACCTTGTGCATTCATGGTTGGCTTTCTACATTAGATCATACTAAACACAATAGGAGCCTTCACTCCTCCCTCCCTTTCTTCTCTCCTTCCTTCCTTCCTTCCTTCCTTCCTTCCTTCCTTCCTTCCTTCCTTCTTTCCTGCAAAAATAAACCTGTTGAATTCATGGTTGGCTGTCTACATTAGATCTTACTAAACACAGTAGGAGCCCTTCCTTCCTTCCTACCTCCCATCTTTCCGTCTTTCCTTCCTTCTTTCCTGCAAAAATAAACCTGTTGCATTCATGGTTGGCTTTCTACATTAGATCTTACTAAACACAGTAGGAGCCCTCCCTTCCTTCCTTCCTCCCATCTTTCCGTCTTTCCTTCTTTCTCTCCTGCAAAAATAAACCTGTTGCATTCATGGTTGGCTTTCTACATTAGATCTTACTAAACACAGTAGGGGCAAAAGCTAATGGCCATTGATGATGTGGTGAGAACAATCAGTGTCACACTTAAGTTATGAGAAGACTTTATGGTGAAGTTGTCCAGCTGATGAAATAACTCCAGGAAAAGAACTCAAATTGTCTTTCCCCGCCCTTTTTCATCCTGACTCAAGCCAGCTTTCTTGAGACATAGATCAAAGCAGTGGTTCCATGGTGCCTTTTTAACATTTGAGATACTTTACAGGTCCATCATCAATGTTATTTTCCCAACAATGGAAGTTTTAAGAAAGATATACATTTATCGTAAATCCCATGAATTCAGTGATGTTACTCTGTGGCTCACATTCAACTTTAAAAGCATGGTGAGGTTTAAGAAACACAATTTTAGCATTGAATTAGAATGCAGATAATTTTTCAAGAACTGCAAACTGACTCTCACCAAAGAATGCATGTCTCCAAACATGGTTTAATTGGCTTTTTTGCATTTTTAATTCTCTGATCCTAATGTTTGTTTGTTTGTTTGTTTGTCTCAGAAGCCTCATAGTCAAAAGAAGGCATGCTACATAATATAAAATTTAAAATAAAAAGTGAAATATGTACAAATTAAACACATCTTGCCCAGAAATGAGCAACGTTAATTGCATTATCTTAATGCTATTTTGTGTATATTTGTGTGTGTGTGTACATGACACAAGAGAGAAAGAGAGACAGACTGAGAAAGAGTGGCAGAGAGAGAGAGAGAGACAGACAGATTGTTAAGGTTCTGGGAACAGGTTTGGAAAGTCCTTTGGGGTTTCTGAACACGTGTGTTGGTTCCATGTACTTTTCACATTGTGGGAGACATTATATTCCTTGCACGCAATGTTGTTGTTTTTTCATGACGTATGTAATGCGTAATTTCAGGTATATAAAGTGGAACTCTGTACCTGGAGGTCATTCTCTTTCTGTTTTAGAGAATCCGTCAGCACTGACATGTATGTAAATAAACTGCTGTTTCCTTTTGCTATAAGTCTCCGTGATTATTTTTATGTGCTGAAGAAAATATCTGGGATATTTTTCTCACAGACGAGAACAATGGCTCAAGCTCAGGCCCATGAAGAACTCATCTTAGGGGGGAGTTAATTTTTGATTGCCCCACGATTTAAGGATGCAGATTCTTTCAATTTGTCCCAAGGGTCTTTGAGTGGCAAACCTCTGATAAAAGCTGCCCACAAGTACAATACAATACAATAATACAATACAATAGCAGAGTTGGAAGGGACCTTGTAGGTCTTCTAGTCCAACCCCCTGCATGGGCAGGAAGCTTATACCATTTCAGACAAATGGCTATCTAACATCTTCTTAAAGACTTCCAGGGTTGGGGCATTCACAACTTCTGGAGGCAAGCTGTTCCAGAGGTTAATTGTTCTAATTGTCAGGAAATTTCTCCTTAGTTCTAAGTTGCTTCTCTCCTTGATCAGTTTCCACCCATTGCTTCTTGTCCTGCCCCCAGGTGCCTTGGAGAATAGTTTGACTCCCTCTTCTTTGTGGCAACCCCTGAGATATCGGAAGACTGCTATCATGTCTCCCCTGGTCCTTCTCTTCATTAAACTAGATATACCCAGCTCCTGCAACTGTACTTCATATGTTTTAGCCTCCAGTCCCCTAATCATCTTGGTTGCTCTTCTCCGCACTCTTTCGAGAGTCTCCACGTCTTTTCTACATCATGGCGACCAAAACTGTATGCAGTATTCCAAGTGGGGCCTTACCAAGGCACTATACAGTGGCATTAACACTTCACAAGTGAATGTTATTGAAAGTGTGCCTATATTTGTCCTGTGGAAATTGCCTCTGATCGGGCTAATGTTGTACAACAGCTTGCTTTCGACCTGTGGACAAATTGGGTAAATTGCCAGTATGTTGTACCATAATGAGGAATGCATAGTGCCCATTATCGAGTTCTTAATTTCCTTTCAACTAATCTGAAAAGAGATCCCTGAGCAGGAATTTATGAAAGTAGCATATGATAATACTCATTATCCTTTTTTTTTTAAATATTGAAAAAGAGCCTTTGGTTTGAATGTACGATTAATACTTTCAATTATAGCTCAAAGAGGATAGTAACTCCCAATGCAGGGCAGACAATGGTATATCCATTGTACCGACTCAGAAAGCTGGAAATCTCAAACAAAGAGCATCGTTTAGTTAGTTAGTTAGTTAGTTTATTTGATTTATATACCGCCCTTCTCCCTTTTGGGACTCAGGGCGGTGTTTGCCGTCTACATTTCATCTCGAGTAACATTTTGAGTAAATCGGAAGTGGAGAGAGAGTTAAGGAAGGTAATTCAGCTGTGATGTGTATATGTGAACATTTTTAATTCGGAGGAATAGTAGGAAGTTCAAAGAAAAAAATCCCAGCTACATCAGCAAAATCTACAGGGTGCTCCATTATATCTCAGTTCTTCCCAATTTTAACCCAGTTTGTAAATCTAAAGTCTAAGTAGCACGTACAAAATAGTATAAATGAAATTAAAATTTTAAAGCCAGTGATAGAAAAAAGTATATTATGGATCAGAAGGTTCAGCGGTTTGAATCCCTAGCACCATGTAATGGAGTGAGCTCCCGTTACTTGTTCCAGCTTCTACCAACCTAGCAGTTCAAAAGCACGTAAAAATGCAAGTAGAAACACAGGAACCACCGTGCGCCTTCGGCATTTAGTCATGCTGGCCACATGACCACGGAGACGTCTTCGGATAGCGCTGGCTCTTCAGCTTTGAAACAGAGATCAGCACTGCCCCCTAGAGTTAGGAACAACTAGCATGCATAAACCTTTACCTTATGGAGATTCTCTGTCATCTAGATCCTGGATGTTCTGCTTTCATCCAAAATGCTTCTTGGATGAGAAGTGAAACATTTGCAAAGGGGGGAAAACCCCAAGAAAGTCTAGTTGCCTTTTCTTTTCTTTTCTTTTCTTTTTCTTCGGGGGGGGGCATCTTTGGGATAGACTGTGAGCTTTCTATTTCCCACATTTTCTGAATACGTACAAAGGAAATCCATGCAGACTGGGTCATTGATAATTGTTAAAATCAGTAGTTCATCTTATGTTGGCGTTATTCAACTTTCTACCACAATTTCTATTCTTGAAGTATTTCCAGGATGTACCACGACAGTCATAGAAATGTGCCTGGAGTTTTTTTCCTGAAAATAATAGATTTCATTCATTTTTGGAACAGGCTCCAGCTGTTCTTCTGCCCCACTGATGTCTGCTTCTGAAGGCAGCTGACAACTGTCAAGACGGCTCTGGCCCCCTCTCTGCCTCTGACACAGAGCCCTCATCCAAGCCTTCCCCAGACTCCAGGACTGGCCCAGGTTCCTCCCCAACCTTCTCACTGTCCGAATCTGCTGGATGCTGGCGGGCCACAACAACCAGATAAAATTCAGCAGAATTCAAGAGAGGTTGAATTTAGACTGCTTGTGGGAATGTAATGACTCCTGGCTGATTCCTTTCTTGACTCTGCCACCAGGCTGGGCCTCTCCTCTTCCAGAATGCATGATTAAGTGAAATTATAGCATAATTATAGCAAAAGTTCAGCTTGGGAATTGAGAAGGAAATGCAAGTGAGAAAGTAGAAATGCAAGAGAGAGAGAGAGAAAGAGAAAGAGGGACAAGAGTTTAAGAACAGATAAGGACTGATTTTAAAAGACCTCATGCATCTCTGAGTCATTTAATCATCTGCACGTTTAAGAAAGAGAGAGACCCAACTGAAAAGTGTTGTGAAACGCAACTGTCACATTTCATTTCACATTCTGGCTTAATAAAGGTGCCCAGAGATGCTATTGTAGGTGTTAATGAGATCCCTTAAGTTGCTATAAATATACAAATCAAAGAACTTTCCTTCCATTGTTGTTGCTGCTTTATGAAGAAATATTTTCAGGCTAAAGCCAATTATATTTGCAATGTCTTATCACAGCAATTATACAAAACAGCAGGCCAGCCAGTAATGACTTTTTAAGCTAGGGAGTGCTCAGAATATTTTCCAACTGAGCTCCATTACCTGGATTATAACCACAGTTTTAAATTGGGTACCAGTGGATATAATTTACTTTTTTTTTTCCCTTTGTACTTAATTGGCCATTAAGGTTTTCATGCCAATAATTCCATTTCTGTGCCAGTTACTCAGTAAATAGTTCCTGAAATGCACCTTCTCAAAAGAAATCTGCCTACTCCAAGAAAAAAAATATATCTAAAACTTATCCATCCTACATGTATATCCTCCTTGTTTTCTCCGGGAACAATTTGCATATGCTAAACCATCTCCACCCACTCCGGCTTGCCCTATTCGTTTTAATTAACAGGACTCACCCGACCAGATCGCTTTTCCTCCTGTCTGTTACAATGGCCAGATTTGGGGAGAATACAATAATTAAGTCATTGAATAATTCTTCCCCAAAGGCCAATGCTTAGCTGAAAACCCCTGGGGTTTTTTTTTCCAGTTAAGACTTTAGTTGTATTGACAAAAATTAGGCTTTTGATATTAGTTGCTTTCTTTTTCAGTTGGAATTTTTCAGTATCATCTTTCATTTTTAAAAGGGGATGCTACTTTGCAAAATTAAATTGGGCAGCTTACAATACAATACAACCATAATTTTTCCTTTCCTTTCCTTTCCTTTCCTTTCCTTTCCTTTCCTTTCCATTCCTTTAACTTCGTTTCCTCTCCTCTCTTCACCTCTCCTCTCTTCTCCTTTCCCTTTCTTTCCCTTCCCTTCCTTTCCATCCCTTCCCTTCCCTTTTCTTCTTGGATACTAATGAAATTGCACAATTCATCTTTTTGGTACATCAAAACTCTTGGAGTTACATTGCAGCTCTATAGATTTTAGCTTGCTGAGACATAAGTAAAGAGAGCTTTTATTTCATCAAAGAGAAATGATTAGGCCTTCTGAAACTTGATTGTCTTCTCCTCCTCCTCCTCCTCCTCCTTCTCCTCCTCCTCCTCCCCCCTTCCCCTCCTCCTCCCTCCTCCTCCTCCTCCTCCTCCTCCTCCTCCTCCTCCTCCTCCTCCTCCTCCTTCTTCTTCTTCTTCTTCTTCTTCTTCTTCTTCTTCTTCTCACTCATGCTCAGGTTCCAGCTTTTGCATATGCATATGAGTGCCAGAAAGATCTCAGGTTTCATTGTCTTGCATTTTTGTCACTAATGACACTCAGCCTGGATAATCTGAAGGGCTCTTCATGTGAATAGTCCCTCACCTGTTCTTGAATCATTAAAAAGTATGTCGACATACTCTTGAACTGGCCCAACATCCAAGTCCTAATTCGCTTGAGGACAAAGCACATACAGCATATCACAGAAGTGGGTACACTCCCTCACATTTTGCAAATATTTAAGTCTATCTTTTCATGCAACAGCTTGAAAGGTTGTCAACAAATGACACTTGGCTACAATGTAAATAGTGAGTATACAGCTTGTATAACAGTGTCAATGTGCTGTCCCCTCAAAATAACGCAACACACAGTCATTAATGTCTAAACTGCTGGCAACAAAAGTGAGTACCCCCCCCCCTTATGTTAATATGTCCAAATGGGACCCAAAGTGTCAATATTTTGTGTGGCCACCATTGTTTTCCACCACTGCCTTAACTCTCTTGGGCATAAGAGTTCACTAGAGCTTCACAGGTTGCCACTGGAGTCCTCTTCCATGCCTCCATGATGCCATCAGGGAGCTGGCGGATGTTGCACATTTCCACCTTCCATTTTAGCTCTTCCAGCTCTGGTGCCAAACATTAATGAAAACAACCAGGTACATTTTAACGTAACCTTGATCCGAAAGAAACTCAAAATATGCCAACCACACTTCTCCACGGTGAAAATTGTGTATATTAATCCGACTGGTAAATTGAGAGATTTACAATACAATACAATAGCAGAGTTGGAAGGGACCTTGTAGGTCTTCTAGTCCAACCCCCTGCGTTGGCAGGAGTCTTATACTATTTCAGACAAATGGCTATCTAACATCTTTTTAAAGACTTCCAGGGTTGGGGCATTCACAACTTCTGGAGGCAAGCTGTTCCAGAGGTTAATTGTTCTAACTGTCAGGAAATTTCTCCTTAGTTCTAAGTTGCTTCCCTCCTTGATTAGTTTCCACCCATTGCTTCTTGTCCTGCCCCCAGGTGCCTTGGAGAATAGTTTGGCTTCCTCTTCTTTGTGGCACCCTCTGAGATATCGGAACACTGCTATCATGTCTCCCCTGGTCCTTCTCTTCATCAAACTAGACATAGCCAGCTCCTGCAACCGGTCTTCATATGTTTTAGTCGCCAGTCCCCTAATCATCTTGGTTGCTCTTCTCTGCACTCTTTCCAGAGTCTCCACGTCTTTTCTACATCGTGGCGACCAAAACTGTATGCCGTCTTCCAAGTGTGGCCTTACCAAGGCACTATACAGTGGCATTAACACTTCACATGATCTAGATTCTATCCCTCTGTTTATGCAGCCTAGAACTGTGTTGGCTTTTTTGGCAGCTGCCGAAATCTATGCTGGGCATTACCCAAAGGGACCAGTTCTGGAATGCATATTTGTGTATACATACTGTACATCCGCTTCTGTTTCAGAAAGTTGCACAGGAGATACGAAGAAGACCAGGAGAATGGAAAGGCATGGGAGTTAAAATGATTTATGGGATGCTCAATTGACACAGAAAGAGGCGGATGAATAAAATAATTGAGGGCTGCAAAGACTTAAGTTACAATCCCCATAACCTTTGGGTCCTCAAAGCCCATCCGAGGATTGTCAGCCAACTCCATTGTTCGGGGCATCGGACAGGATTAAAAGCATGAAATGCATGGGGAATAACCATATTAAAAATCACGTCGAATTAATTACGGCTCAAATTAAAACACTAATTGTACTCAATTGAATATAAGCTTTTGTTCTGCCTCTTCTTTCAAGTAATGGCCCCTGTCATGCTGTTCAAAGGCCAAATAAGGTATTGCTCATCATTTGTTTTATAATATGAAGGCTCTTCATGTCCTTGCTTTTTTAGATAACTTTGAGGACATGCAAGAGGGAAAAAACTCTCAAGGGAAGTTTGTAGATCACTAGCTACTCTGACCAAGGTGAGGGTGAAAAAGGGAGAAGGAAGTGTAATTTCTTTTTTCCCAGGTATTTTTTTAACCAGCATGCATTTTGGATTTCTTCCTTCTGTGTGTTTTCTTAATCCGAGCTACTACTATCAATACAATACAATACAATACAACAGCAGAGTTGGAAGGGACCTTGGAGGTCTTCTAGTCCAACCCCCTGCCTAGGCAGGAAACCCTATACCATTCCAGACAAATGGCTATCCAACATCTTCTTAAAGACTTGCAGTGTTGGGGCATTCACAACTTCTGGAGGCAACTTCTATTCCACTGCATTTCAAGGCATTTACTTATCATTCATTTTTTTTAATCCCACTTTCATTATTTTTTTTTAACAAACAACTCATAAATATATCTAACAAATCTTCCTCCTCCGATTTTCCATGCAATAACAAGCATTAGAAGAGAGAGGGAGAGAAAGAGAGAGACAGACAGACAGAGACAGACAGAGGTAGATAAAAACAGAGAGATAGAGATAGAGAGAGAGAGAGGGAGAGAGAGACAGAGAGAGGGGAGAGGGAGGGAGAGACAGAGACAGAGAGAGACAGAGACACAGACAGACAGAGAGAGAGGGGAGGGAGAGGAGGGAGGGAGGGAGGGAGAGAGAGAAAGAGACAGACAGACAGACAGACGAGCTTTGATGGCTAACTTGAATTTGAACTCATGGCCTCCTGGTTTCTTGCCTGATGCTTTAACCTCTGGACCAAACCACTTACAGAATTTTCGTTATACCTATCACAGGATCCCTCTACCGACCTCTAATCAATGGACTGGGCAACATATTTTGGATCAGTTGCAATTTTTGGACAGTTTTCACTGGTAGCTTAACATCAAGATCAATGAAAACTTGAGATCTGAGTAATGACTTGGGTAGCATCAATATAACTATATTTGTGATGGAGAAACAGACGGTAGCACAGTTTTAATGATTAATCATACTGTTATCTAACAGGGAAGTTGGGCCTTCAAAAGAACCATCAAGACCTCCACTTCATGCGTGGTTTACAAATAAAAGAGACCTCATCAGATTTGCTTTTCCTGTGGTTTTTTTCCCCATCTTTAAACGATTCCTCCAAAAATTGCCATGTCCATATCCTTCTTTCCAAATTAATGTTAGCTATTCCTCCCCACTGGAGCTCTTGACTAATCAAAAATGCAGTAGCCTTTCATTAAATGCCAATTCCCACATTAACCATGTATCACCTCCTGCTTTAGTCCGAGTTTCCTAAAATTTTGAACCTCTTACCAAGGAGAAACTCTACCGAATCCCATCATTTTACAACCAAGACCAAAGCCAAACTGTCTCCAAAATTTCATACCTTCACTGTCTCAATTCTTTTTTTGCCTTTGCTAATTTAATACAGCAATTAATTTTGCACACTAAACTGATAAGGCCCTCAGATCCTTTTTGAAAAAGTTTTTCAGCTGATTTTCATAATGGCTTTGCATGTTAAAATTAGCACTTCACAGGCTTCGCCTGTATTTATTACTCTAATATGCTCTTCCTAGAGCAGCCAATTAACACTTGGAAACACTTCACATTAATAGTATTTATAGTCATGTGCAGTAATTATATCAAAGACGAGTTTGGTGTGTTCACTCATTCCATTGATGGACTGTAATTAATAAAGGAAGAAGTTAACTAATTCTGATGAATAAATTATGTTGCAAGATTGCCTTCCCTTTCCAATGTACTTATTGAAAGATCCTTGACATTTTCTTGGTCACTCATTAATTCTTCCTGTCCTCCCCAAATGAACAATAACTGGCATGCCCATATATATAGAAATAGATCTATACTAGTCTCCCTGACTTATTTATTGATCAGCTCAAAAACCTAACACACATATAAAAAAAGTACACAACGGAACTTATAGCTTTCTGTCTAGATGGTCTCTGGTGATGAGCCGAAAGGCAGAGAAGGAAGGCAGTTTGTCTCCTCCCTTAACGGGGCCCCAACAGGAGTTGTGAAAATATTCTCATCTATCTATCTATCTATCTATCTATCTATCTATCTATCTATCTATCTATCTATCTATCTATCTATCTATCTATCTATCTATCTAGTTGTGTCACAACACCCTGTTAAGCCCCAATTAAGGGAGGAAGCATACTGCTTTCCTTTTCTGCCTTTCGGCTCATCACCAGAGACCATCTAGACAGAAAGCTATAAGTTCCGTTGTGTACTTTTTAAATATGTGTGTTAGTTTTATGAGCTGATCAATAAATAAGTCAGGGAGACTAGTATAGATCTATTTCGAGCTTTTTAGCTCTCATCAGCTAGCCATACCCTTACTGGGATTTGAACCCGGGCTGTATTACATGTTAGGCAGAAGCCTTAGCCACTAAGCCACCAGGTTATCTTCTTGATCAGCTGAGATAGGAGGATAAGTATATGGTTGTGTCACAACACCCTGGTCTCTGGTGATGAGCCGAAAGGCAGAAAAGGAAAGCAGTCTTTTCCCATGTAAGATTGAGATTGTCTTGGCAACATTTCGGCGAGGTCTCACTCGCCATCTTCAAGTTGACGTCTTTCTATAAATCTTGGTTTGTGGGGGGTAGAGTGCTGGCTTTGTTGCTGTGAGTGGGTTGATTGGCTGTGTAGTTGTATCATGATTGGTAGATTGGTGCTGATTGGTGCTGGCTGTGTGTTCGTTGTTCTTTTGTATTGTAACGGCCTGCGTGGGGGTGGGGCTCATTTGTTGGCTAGTGCTGGTTTCCAGATGTCTGGTAGGTGGGAGGTATCGTCACGTTTGTTCATGTTGTGGGGGTGGTTCTCTAGTTCGATGGCTTCCCTGATTATTCTCCTGTTGAGCTGTTCAGTTTTGGAGTTTAATTTGGTTCCTTCAAAATCAATTTCATGTCCTGTAGCTTTAAAGTGCTGGAAGAGGGATGAAGTTGTAAGTTGTTTTCTTACTACATTCTTATGTTCTGTGATGCGTGCATTTATTCTCCTATTAGTTTGTGCTATGTAAGTTGCAGGGCAGATTTTGCATGGTATTTTGTAGACATCTTCTCCTGAAACGTTGCCAAGACAATCTCAACGCACACCCACACAGCGCTTCACAAAACAAGACTAGGTAACATTATTACCTCAGCCATGAGATTAGATGTGCTTGGTTTATCGTATCTGTTCATAGTATTTGCTCATTACTATGCTGGTTTCTAAGCCATTTATATAAAAAAGAACAAAGACAAATAAAATTCATTTAAAATGCCAAGAGCAAATTAAATTTGTTGTATCAGAAGGTTGGAGAAATCCATCTAAAGAATGTGCATTATCTACTCAAAATCTCCTAATGTTGCTTTTTCCTCTGAAGACTTTTCGCTTCTCATCCAAGAAGTAAGGTGAAAAGAGTAAGGTTCTACATTTAGGCAACAAAAATGAAATGCACAGGTACAGGATAGGTGGTACCTTGCTCAATAGTAGTAACTGTGAGAGGGATCTTGGAGTCCTAGTGGACAACCATTGAAATAGGAGCCAGCCGTGGGCAGCAGCTGCCAAAAAAGCCAACACAGTTCTAGGCTGCATCAACAGAGGGAGAGAATCAAGATCACGTGAAGGGTTAATACCACTTTATAAGGCCTTGGGAAGGCCACACTTGGAATATTTGCATCCAGTTTTGGTCGCCATGATGTAGAAAAGATGTGGAGACTCTAGAAAGAGTGCAGAGAAGAACAACAAAGATGATGAGGGGACTGGAGGCTAAAACATATGAAGAACGGTTGCAGGAACTCGGTATGTCTAGTTTAATGAAAAGAAGGACCAGGGGAGACATGATAGCATCTTCCAATATATCAGGGGTTGCCACAAAGAAGAGGGAGTCAAGCTATTCTCCAAAGTACCTGAGGGCAGAACAAGAAGCAATGGGTGGAAACTAATCAAGGAGAGAAGCAACTTAGACCTCAGTAGAAATTTCCTGACAGTTAGAGCAGTTAATCAGTGGAACAGCTTGCCTCCAGAAGTTGTGAATGCCCCAACACTGCAAGTCTTCAAGAAGATGTTGGGTAGCCATTTGTCTGAAATGTTATAGGGCTTCCTGCCTTGGCAAGGAGTTGGACTAGATGACCTCCAAGGTCCCTTCCAAGTCTGCTATTGTATTGTAAGTTTCTTCAGCTCTTTTCTTAAGACTTTGGGAGAACCATGACCTGCATGACTCCAGAGCAGTGGTGAGATTCAGCCAGTTTGCACCACTTCAGGAGAACTGGTTGTTAACTTTCTGAGCAGTTTGATGAACTGGTTGTTGGAAGAAATCATTGCGGCAGAGAACCAGTTGTTAAATTATTTGATTCAAAACCACTGCTCCATAACACATAGCTACCAAAATATTTGGTAGAGAAGAGAGAAAGTTGACCTTGGCTTCAGAAAATAGAAGTCCCACTTCTGTTTAATTGATGGAGGGACTTTGTAGTTTTTAAAAATGCTATGAAGCTTCTCATCAGGGAAGCAAGAACCTTGGAGAGATGGTAGACATATCTCTAAAGCAGGGGTATCAAACTCAAGGCCTGTGGGTCAGATCCAGCCCATGGGGTGCTTAGATCTGATCCACGGGGCTGCCTCGCAACAGTGAAGGACCAGCCTGCGGTGCCTCTGTCAGAGAAAATGGAGCTTAGAAGGACTGCACATGCTCCTCCTGAGCTCCATTTTACCTGGCAAAGGGTTGCAGGAGGCCACTCCAGCCATATATGGAGTTTGGAAGCCCATTTTTGCCGGCAGAGTGCTCCAGCCACCACAGGTGCCTCCAACATGAGTGACATCAAGCTGGACATGTCCACCCTGACCATGATCACTCTGGCCCTCAATGAAATTAAATTTGACACTCCTCCTCTAAAGGAAAGGATATCATGGATTGGGGAAAATGGTTGTGGCCCACTAGTGGCCATTGGAGCTGGCAGCAGATTCGGACAGTGGGGAGGTTGGGGACGAACATGGGCCAGTCCTGGAGTCTGGGGAAGGCTCTGAGGAGGGCTCTGTGTCAGAGGCAGAGTGGAGGCTGAGGCTGTCTGGCAGTGATCAGGTGCCTACGGAGCTAGACAGCAGTGAGGCAGCGGAACAGCTGGAGCCTGTTCCCAGTGTGCGCATGTGCAGAGCTGCCAGAAGAAAACTCAGGAATTAGGATAGACCTGGGAGTAAATCCAGAGATGGAAGTGAATGGCCCCTCCCATAGGAAATAAAAGAGGAGCGAAAGGGGAGTGGGCTTTTGCAGGAAACAATTCATTCGTTCATTCATTTGCTTCAGGAGTGTGAAGATCTGTCCGTGAATCTCAGAGACTCCGTGCCAGGTTTTTCCTCGCACTTTAGCCCCTCAATTGGAAAATATTTGCATGGCAGCTTTCCAAGCTCGATAAGATCTGTGGTCATAAATATTCCTTTGAAAGACCTTTTGCCAGGCCTTGGTTGAATGTGAAGGAGAGGAATTCACATTCGTTTAATAAAAGGGGTTTGGTCGGGACCAGGAATCTGCTTCGTGCTTTTTGGAGAAGCTCCGGTCACAACAAAAACAGCTCCGTTTCCTGCATTGAGGAGAGAAGCAGAATGTAGCACAATGATGGGTTTGGGAATGTCTTATTATCTTTGTCCATCACTCGGGGAATTATTGGGAGGGTTCATTGCTGCAGGGGGAAGAGGTTGACAGCTGTAGGCTATATCTTTGACCAAGTACCACAATGTAGTGTTCCACTAAAGCATCCTAGAAGGAGGATGAGTTTTCACTTCCATCAGTTTGTGTGCTTGACTTTTGAAGAGCCCACAGTGCTTTCAATGTGAGCCACTCCAAAAACCTCTCAATTACCCTTTGTTGAAATTCTCGACTCACCATCTTGCATTCCCTCGTTTGAGTTTGTAATGAGCAGAATAGAAATCTGAAATGATAAATCTGAAAGTCTGTCCTGGTTATATGAGCCTTAAAAAAAAAAAACTTTAGCAAAAGAGAAATGTTTATCAGTTGCATACATAAATATATATATATGTTGAGTTCAGTAAATGTATATATCAACAAGACAGTAAAAGAGCCATTTAAATTGACTCGGCAACAGATGGCATTTCCTGCAAAAATCTGGCCATACTGTTGAATTTAGAATAGAGAAGACCACTTACAATCAATGTATAGTTGAGGCCAATGAATCCCTGTGGAAAGGACATTATGGAATAATATGTTGCACAGTATAGAATAAAATATTGGAATGAAGGGTGGGATGGGATGGGATGGGATGGGATGGGATGGGATGAAATAGAATAGAATAGAATAGAATAGAATAGAATAGAATAGAATAGAAATTTGATGATGGAACGGAACAGAACAGAACAGAATAGAAATTTGATGATGGAACGTAACGGAACGGAACGGAACGGAACGGAACGGAACAGAACAGAACAGAACAGAACAGAACAGAACAGAATAGAATAGAATAATAACTTTATTGTCACTTTCAATATACTGTACACTAATTGGCATACATTAAAAAGAAATTTCATTGCATACAGTTCTCAAAGGGTCACCACCTCCAATATACACTACATAAACATGACAAAATAAATGAATACAAGGTTCCCCCCCCCCTTTTAAAAGGGAAGATTAGATAAAGTCCCCAGATTTTATACAACTTTAATAGGAAGGCCTCCACAATTTTAGATTAGCTTTCAGCAATTCAGAGACTTTTCCTCTGGTTTCAACTGAGGCAAACATTTAGATACTGTCCATCTAAATGCTACTTGAAGTAATACTGCTCACGATTTAGTAGAAGGGAAGGAGGGAAGGAGGCAAGGAGGGAGGGAGGGTGGGAGGGTGGAAGGAAGGAAGGAAGAGGGAGGGAAGGGAGGAGGAAGGAAGGAGGGAGAGGGAAGGAGGGAAAGAAGGAAGGGGGAGGGAGGGAAGGAGGGGGAAAGGAAGGAAGGAAGGAAGGAAGGAAGGAAGGAAGGAAGGAAGGAAGGAAGGAAGGAAGGAAGGAAGGAAGGAAGGAAAGACTTTCTTGCAATTTGGAGATAGAGTTAACCATCATGGAAGGACCATCAAATTCAAGTTGGGTAGGAAACAAAGTTGAAGACAAGCCAACATCAGCTCTCTGGGGAAAGAAGCAGACACAGTTTTCACAGTGTAACTTGGTGCCAACAGAATATAAACACTCTGGTTATAAATCGCAGAGGCACTCGCCGCTGTAATTGCTCGTCCAGTTGTAAATCAAGTTCCAATCTCCCCTTCCATTTGTAAAGGGCCAGTCAATAGCAATATGCTGATTCACGCTGAGCATTACCATTGTACACCAAAGGTTTCAAACAGACCAACCACGTTCAAGAGACCGGGTGTTGGGTTTTGTCTGAGGGTGCTGTGATGAGGTGGGTTCCTACTGGTTCGGACCAGTTTGTCCGAGTAGGTAGTAACTTGGCCTGCCACACCCCTGATCCAGTTCTGTTGGTGGCACCTATCTTGTTTTTTAGTACTGTGCACGCATGCATTGTGCACATCAAGCCCGTGCAGGGCGCATCGCTTAGCAAAACGGCAGTAGCAGCAGCTGGAACCCACCCCTGGTTCTGTGGCCCACCTGCAGCTAAGGATGTAACATGTTTTGGAGCAAGTTCAGAAAAAAGAGCAAAAGGACCAGCATTTACCCACCACATATAATTCCACACTGTGGAATTAATTAGCACGAGATTTAATGAAAGGTGCTATTTAGGTTGGCTTTAAAAAGGATTGAGTAACAAAGGCGATGAGTATCAAAGGTTCAGTTTGACTGTTGGACTGAGGCAGCAGCCTCCAAATATTGGCTGTAGAGAACATTGTCAGAGTCAAACAGAAGATGACGATGAGCTTTGGCTCAATCCAGCATGGCTACCCTCCTACATTATGCGTCCAGATGGTCCTTTTGATCTATGGCCAAAGTCATGGTGATAACCATCTTATTCTGGGCTAGACATTCAAACATAAGCTTGGAGCCCTGGGTCCGCTTGGAGAAGGGCGGGGTATAAATATAATAAATAAATAAAATAAATAAATAAGCTAATTGGCTGGAAGAAATTGACACAGAGCTATTATATTAGTACTAATGACCGGTGTTGGGATTCAATTTTTTTTATTACTGCTTCTGTGGGTGTGGTTTGGGGAGGCATGGCATGGCTTGGGGGTGTTTGACTTGGTGGGCATGGCACGGGAAGAATACTGCAAAATCTCCATTCCCTCCGTACTCCAGGGGAAGGATATTGCATAATCTTCATTCCCTCCCCACTCCAGGGAAAGGATACTGTAAAATCACCATTCCCTCCCTACTCCAGGGGAAGGATATTGCAAAATCTCCATTCCCTCCCCGCTCCAGGGGAAGGATATTGCAAAATCTTCATTCCCTCCCCACTCCAGGGGAAGGATATTGCAAAATCTCCATTCCCTCCCCACTCCAGGGGAAGGATACTGTAAAATCTCCATTCCCTCACCACTCCAGGGGAAGGATATTGCAAAATCTTCATTCCCTCCCCACTCCAGGGGAAGGATACTACAAAATCCCCCTTCCTTCCCCACTCCAGGGGAAGGATACTGTAAAATCTCCATTCCCTCACCACTCTAGGGGAAGGATATTGCAAAATCTTCATTCCCTCCCCACTCCAGAGGAAGGATATTGCAAAATCTTCATTCCCTCCCCACTCCAGAGGAAGGATACTGCAAAATTCCATTTCCTTCTGATCAGCTGGGACTCAAAAGGCAGAGAATAGATGGGGGTGGGGGGGGCAGTTACCGGTTCTCCAAACTATTCAAAATTTCTGCTACCGATTCTTCAGAAGTGGTCAGAACCTGCTGAATACCCACCTCTGCTAATGACACATTCCCAACCATTCAGAGTAGGGCCTCCAGAAACTGAGATTGGACTAGAAGACCTCTGAAGTCCCTTTCAGCCCTGTGATTTTATAATTCTGTACCTTTCCGTAACCAGACCATACCTGTTACTTTTTCCCCCTCTGCCTTATTGCTACCCAGACATGTCATCTACAATCAGTCATCCCCGTTATAAATAAAAAAGAGCATTAGTCAAGTAATTAATCTATCTCAATCATCATCTTCCAGACATCAGAACCTTTTAGCGATCATGATTTGTCACCCATTATTAGTCACTTGCTATTCTTTTGGGCTGCCTATCCGGTGGAACCAGACCAGGTTCTGGCCAGCTCATGCCATCCATCAGCCAAAGTCTTTGTAAGCAGATTTGAGCAATTATCATCACCTCCGTTGGAATCTTTCTTGGAATCTAAAGAAAATTTCCCAAGCTGTAACTTTTCAATATTTATCAGGATGATCCCGCTGTCAAGTATGCCAGACGGATTGGCTTGTTCCTGAACGGAAGGTTGGCAAGCCAAGACCATATTGGATAAGTCAAGCCGTTTCAATATTCAGCAAAATTAGGGAAGCTATACATTATATACGCTGACGACACCCAGCTGTACATATCCACCCCAGACCACCCCAACGATGCCGCCGAAGTGCTGTCCCGGTGTTTGGAAGCCGTACGGATCTGGATGGGTGGTAACAAACTCAAGCTCAACCCTGCCAAGACTGAGTGGCTGTGGTTTCCGGCACCCCGGTTCAGCCAGATTACTCCAACTCTGGCCATTGGGGGCGAAACACTGGCCCCCGTGGAGAGGGCGCGCAATTTGGGTGTCCTCCTGGATTCCCGGCTGTCCTTGGAGGACCATGTGACGGCCGTGGCCAGGGGGGCGTTTCATCAGGTACGCCTGATACGCCAATTGCGCCCCTTACTGGACCGGGCTGCCCTTTGCACAGTCACTCAAGCTCTCGTGACGTCCCGTCTCGACTACTGTAATGCTCTCTACATGGGGCTTCCCTTGAGGTGCACTCGAAAGCTACAGCTAGTCCAAAACGCAGCCGCGCGGGTAATTACGGGAGCCACCAGAAGCTCCCATATAACACCAATCCTGCGCGAGCTGCATTGGCTTCCTGTGGTCTTTCGGGTGCGCTTCAAGGTTCTGACGACCATCTTTAAAGCGCTCCATGGCTCGGGGCCTAGTTATATGCGAGACCGTCTCCTGCCCCATACATCCCTTAGACCGATCCGCTCCCACAGAGAGGGCCTTCTCAGGGTGCCGTCGGCCGGACAATGCCGACTGGCGACACCCAGGGGAAGAGCCTTCTCTGTGGCGGGCCCTGCCCTTTGGAACGACCTACCCCCTGAACTCCGGACCATCACCGACCTCCGCCTCTTCCGCAAATGTTTAAAGACATATTTTTTCCATCAAGCCGGCCTAGCCTAACCTCCCATGGGGACTTTTAGAAAGTTTTAAATTGGGTTTTTAATAATTGGTTTTTAGCACAGGATTGGGGATTATTTAATATATATTTTAAATTATTTGTCTATCTTCTATTGTGTATGTTTTTTAAATTTCCTGTGCGCCGCCCTGGGTCCTCTGTGGAGAAGGGCGGGATATAAATGTAATAAAATAAATAAATAAATAAATATCGGCTTCATTTCGCAAAGTATGATCAATGGCTCTGCCTAATTACACCGGAATGATCAATGTGCCTGTGTAATTGCATTTGGTGGCAGGTTGAATATACCATACAGGCAAAGAGCACGTGGCGAACTCAACATGCGAATCGGTAGCTCAAGGATCAATGCAAGAAGCTTTGAAATGTATGCCATATTTTTCGGAGTATAAGACACACATTTTCTCCCCCTAAAAGAGGGTGAAAATTTGGGTGTCTCTTATACACTGAATGTAGTCCTACCAACTTGCCAGCCCCCACTGTTTGGCCTCTATCTTCCAACAATTTGCCTCCTTGCAGCAAACCGAGAACAAACTGTTTCAGTTTTAGCTTCAGCACAGCCTGATTACCACAAGCAGCTGATTGTCAGTTGGATCAATCTCTGACCATCAGCTGTTTCAGCCTGCAGGGATTGCCATTGCCTATTGCGACCCACTTTCAGCCTCCACATCACGTTTTCGGCCTCTGTGAGCCCTGTTTTCAGCCTCAGCATGCCCGATTTTCCACCTATCCCAGGCGACAGAGATCGGAATGGGTGGAAAATGGGGCATGCAGAGGCTGAAAACGGGATGCAGAGAGCAAAAATGGGACACACAGAGGCGGCGATAGGCTATGGCAATTCCTGCAGACTGAAACAGCTGATTGTCAGGAAATCTGACAATCAGCAGCTTCTGTTAATCAGGCTGTGCTGAAAGCCAAAACCTTTCATAACTATTGGAAAAAAAACCACATTTGTTTTTCATTGCTTTTGTTTTTCATCGTTTGCATGAAGAAATAGTGATACTTTGCATGTTCTCTTACATCTCAATTTTATACGTACTATTCCTTTCACAATATTTTGCCCCAGTCTTATTCTACCCTGACTTACATATCAAGCTGTCAACACAATACATCCCTACGACCGACTCGCTCCCAGGGAGAGGGTCTTCTCCGGGTGCCGTCGACCGGGCAATGCTGGTTGGTGACTCCCAGGGGAAGGGCCTTCTCTGTGGTGGGCCCTACCCTCTGGAACGGCCTACCTCCCGATCTCCGTACCATCTCAGACCTCCGCCTGTTCCGCCGGCACTTAAAAACTTACTATTTTCATCTGGCCGGCCTAGCATGATCTACTCCGCACCCTACTGTTTTATAACAAATCAAAGTTTTAATTTATGGGTTTTTAAATTTAAATTTATTTTAAGCAGGGTATTGATTTAATTTAGTTATTATTTAGTAATATTTTGTATTTATGTATATTTATTTTAAATCTCTGTTCGCCGCCCCAAGTCCCTTTGTGGTGAGATGGGTGTGGGTTACAAATGTGAATAGTAGTAGTAGTAGTAGTAGTAGTAGTAGTAGTAGTAGTAGTAGTAGTAGTAATAATAATAATAATAATAATAATAATAATAATAATAATAATAATAATAACAACAATAACAACAACAACAACAACAATAATAACAACAACACTACCTATTATTCTGCACCTGTAAAGCATTTAATGTGCTTAGTCACACCTCATTTTCTAAAGAGTTATGAATGTATTCTGCAAGGGAAAATGTATACTTAAATTTTATTGTCCCATTTGTTGAGGTTTTCAATAGTTTTCCAGTTGTCCCACAATCCCATTGGCTTCTACCAAGTTTACCTTTAAATATTCCTCCTTTCGCTACACATTTCTCACCATTTCTCTGAACTTCTTAGAAACATCTCTCGGTTTTTTCCCCCCTTCTTGTTTCCTTTTGTTTGCTGACATTTTTGATTGAGGTATCTTTTCTTGTCCTTCCTTGTTTGATGTCGGAAGTCTACATTCAGTTGCCACACGTCCTTTTGTTGCCCAAGGCATTCATCTTCTGTCTTTCTTTAGCTGTCATGATGGCTTGTTGTGAAAACTCTTTGATCTTTCCCTCTATATTGAAAGCGTAGAGGGACTTTATTTTTTTAAGGAAAAAATGAGCGCCTCATTCATTGTTTTCTTCTGGGGATTCACAAGAGTTCCATCATCAAACCAGTGAACTTTGACCAAAACAGGACATTTTTTTCAGAGGGGAAATCTGATTAGGTTTTGATTTTATTCTGTGGCATGACCTATGTTTGTTTATTACAATGATACCTCTGGAGACATGTATTCATGTCTGCTTCATCATCGTCACGTTACATAATGGGTTTTGAAGTTCTAGGTGTCTTATCAACACTCTTATTCTACATGTGTTTGTAACTCAATTGCATACATAATAAAACATTTCCTTGACAAGTCAAGAGGAATATGATGGAAGAAATAGTCTTATATAAATGTAATCCAGTGTTTGCATAAACCGTTTATCTAGGAAGACAATCCTTTGAGCACACGATGCTTATTTCCAAGTAAGCAAGTTTCAGATCAGATACAACAGAATAGAATAGAATAGGATAGAATAGGATAGAATAGGATAGAATAGAATAGAATGGAATGGAGTGGAGTGGAGTGGAGTGGAGTGGAGTGGAATGGAATGGAATGGAATAGAATAGAATAGAATAGAATAGAATAGAATAGAATAGAATAGAATAGAAACAGAGAAAATAGAACAGAAAAATAGGGTAGGGTAGAGTAAGGTAGAATAAATAGAAAATAGAATGGAATAGAAGATCAATAAAGTAGAGTAGAATAGAATAAATAGAAAATAGAATAGAACATCAGTGGAGTGCAGTGGAATAGGGAATGGAATGGAATAGAATAGAATTCTTTATTGGCCAAATGTGATTGGACACACAAGGAATTTGTCTTTAGTGCAGATGCTCTCACTGTACATAAAAAGTACATTCATCAACAATCATAAGAGACAACACTTAGTGATAGTCATAAGATACTAAAGAAGCAATCAAAATCATACTAGGAAACTAAATAAAACAATATAAACCATAAAGCTACAAGCAACAAGGTTATAGTCATAAGTGGGAGAAGATAGGTAAAAGGAAGGAAGAGAAAAATAATAGTAATATAATCTTAGTAAAGAGTTTTATAGGTTTGTGGGAATTAGTTGTTTAGCAGAGGGATGCCATGCGGGAAAAACTCTCTTTGTGTCTAGTTATTCTGGTGTTCAGTGCCCTATAACTGTTTCCTGGATGTAAATGCAATTCATTGGCAACTCTACTTTTTTTTAAGAAGAAGATTTATTTTTATTAGTCATAGACCAGAGACTAGGACAACTAAAAACGTTCAATAAATATACAATTAAAAATTCTAGAATGAAATAATAAATACAATACAATACAATACAATACAATACAATACAATACAATACAATACAATACAATACAATACAATACAATACAATAGCAGAGTTGGAAGGGACCTTGTAGGTCTTCTAGTCCAACCCCCTGCGTGGGCAGGAACCTTATACCATTTCAGACAATAACGGATAAAATCCAGTCTGTCAATTATAGACGGTTTAACTATACTAAAATCACAATCTACAAACTGTGTCTCACTAGTCCAAATCCCAAGGCCTTGCGAACACAGAAGCAAGCAAGCAAGCTCTGGAACCATTTGACACATTTGAGTACGTAGCAGTTGGTTGCAAAGTCAGTACTGGGAGCTACCGCCTCCCAGCAATCCATATAGGCCCTTGTCCCAGCCATGCAACCAGCACCCGGCATCAGCATTCAGTGCCACATTAGCAGGCCATCATCTGGTGCATAGGCTGCGGGCCTCCGTCCAGCCTCCAACCACTTCGCCCCACACACTGTTCTGGAAAACTGCTAGTCAGCTGTGCAGGGGAGAATGCCAATGTTAGCAACTCTGGGTTCGGAACCAGTGTTACAACTCTGGTCCCGTAACCAGTGTTAGGAAATAAATGCGGAATAGTGTAATACACTGGACAGTAAAGAGATACGTTGCTTTAACCACACACAAACTCTTAAACAGTGGGAGTAAGAAAATAAATAGTCTTTCCTTTGTAGCAACTAAAATACTTCTTCCGACCAGAGATTCTAACTTCTCAAAACAATAACAGTCCTTCACCCAAACACAGAGTTATCTTACAGTGATGCAAAACAAATACTTCTTCAGTCTTCAATCTTCAGCTTCAACGGCAATCAGTAAGTACAGGAATCAACAGGAATTGAAAAGGGAATGAACTGTGATTCTGAGCTTGCTTATATGGTAGAGCTGAGAAGCACAGCCAATTAGAATTCAACACAGTTCTTAAAGCTACATGTACTCTTTAAGAACATAGACTCATATATATTGTTAACCCAATATAAGGCTGAATATCCTAACAGCCACCATCATTTTCACATGCTTTCGAACTGCTAGGTTGGCAGAAGCTCACTCCGTTATGTCATGAAATGGTGTTTTGCAATCAAAGTTCCACCTATTTCAATAATAATTGTGATTTCTTCTTCTTCTACTACTACTTGGTAATTTAGAAAAAAGCAAGTAGTTAACTTTATACATTTCAATAAATATACATGGCATCATAATCCTATCATAGCTCTGACTTCAATTAACTGACATTATTTCAATAGTTTCTTGAATGGTATTTTTTCCCCCGAATTATCTGACTTTTTCCTTGTCTTTCCACTTGACTGTTCATTTCATTTTGATGGAGTAGCTTAAAGAAACAATTCAAACTCCAGAAACAAAATTAAGCAAGCAAGCAAATATTAAGAAAATAATTGTCGGTTGTGTAATGCAGAAAACTAAAGACTTAATTTGGATGGATTCTACCCAATATTTGCTTACAGTTTTACATCTCAGAATATTTCATGGAGGAAAAGGATTAAAACAAAGCAGAAAAACTACTACTACTACTACTACTACTACTACTACTACTACTACTACTACTACTACACAGGTAAGAATCAGTATTAACCAGATAGGATCAAGAATATATCATATCTACTATAATTAATTGTTTAAGAAAAAAAACTAGTTTGGCACATTATAAGTATGTGCTGGTGCAGAGATAAGAATGTGGTACTGAACACTACTTCGGCTCATGGGCAGCTGCCAGCAGTTCGATCCTGACTGGCTCAAGGTTGACTCAGCCTTCCATGTTTCCAAGGTCAATAAACGAGGACCCAGATTTTGGGGGGCAATAGGCTGACTGTAAACTACTATAGTTTACAGAATGGGCTATAAAGCACTGTGAAGTGGTATATAAGTCTAAGTGGTATTCCTTCCTTCCTTCCTTCCTTCCTTCCTTCCTTCCTTTCTTTCTTTCTTTCTTTCTTTCTTTCTTTCTTTCTTTCTTTCTTTCTTCTTTCCTCCCTCCCTCCCTCCTGCCCTCCCTCCCTCCCTCCCTCCCTCCCTCTCACCTTCCCTCCCAGTAGTTTTGCCAATCGCCACCAGTTTGATTCTGAGCAGCTCAAGGTTGACTCACCTTCCATCCTTCCGAGGTGGGTAAAATGAGGAGCCAGGTTGTTGGAGGCAAGAGGATGACTCTGTAAACTGCTTAGAGAGGGCTGTAAAAGCACTGTGAAGTGGTATATAAAGCCAAGTGCTATTGCTATTACTTACTAAACTTCTTCCAGCTTAAAAATGATTCAAAACAAATATCTTAGATTGCATGTAAACATAAATGGAGCAGTTCTCCGCTACTCATTAGAGCAAGCTTCTGCGTAAGTCTGCAAGAATAAAAGGAAGAAGACAGGAAAGGTAATAGGTAACTTGGGTGCAATCCCAAAACACTGGAACATCATTGGCATTGACAAATTCACTGTCAGTCAATTGCAAAAGGCAGCTTTACCTGCAGCAGCTTACATCCTGCCACAATACTTTGAAACACTATCAAGCATCAACAGCAATCTATCCCAAGCCCTTGGGAAGTTGTCCACATTTATTCGTACCCATTTCCTGTGTTCACGTCCATGTTTATACGTATGCCTCTTATCTCTACATGTTTGACTAAATAAATAAATAATACAATAATACGATATCAGAGTTGGAAGGGACCTTGGAGGTCATCTAGTTCAACTCCCTGCCTAGGCAGGAAGCCCTATACCATTTCAGACAAATGGCTATCCAACATCTTCTTAAAGACTTCCAGTGTTGGGGCATTCACAACTTCTGGAGGCAACTTCTGTTCCACCGATTCATTGTTCTAACTGTCAGGAAATTTCTCCTCATTTCTAAGTTGCTTCCCTCCTTGATTAGTTTCCACCCATTGCTGCTTGTTCTGCCCTCAGGTGCCTTGGTGAATAGTTTGATTCTCTCTTCTTTGTGGCAACCCCTGAGATATTGGAAGACTGCTATCATGTCTCCTCTAGTCCTTCTTTTTACTAAACTAGACCTACCCAGTTCCTGCAACCGTTCTTCATATGTTTTAGTCTCTAGTCCCTTAATCATCTTTGTTGCTCTTCTCTGCACTCTTTCTATAGTCTCCATGTCTTTTCTACATCAAGGCGAGCAAAACTGGATGCAAATATTCCAAGTGTGGTCTTCCCAAGGCCTTATAAAGTGGCATTCACACTTCATGTGATCTTGATTCTCTCCCTCTGTTGATGCAGCCTAGAACTGTGTTGGCTTTTTTGGCAGCTGCTGCCCACGGCTGGCTCCTATTTAAATGGTTGTCCACTAGGACTCCAAGATCCCTCTCACAGTTACTAGAGTTAATAAACAAACAAACAAATAAATAAGTGACTGTCCGATGAACCATGAGTTTCATGAGTTCATTTTAAAGAGTTCATTTAATCAGTGGAACAGCTTGCCTCCAGAACTGGAGGTTTTTAACAAGAGATTGGACAACCATTTGTCTCAAGTAGTGTAGGTTTCCTGCCTAAGGAGGGGGTTGGACTAGAAGACCTTCAAGGTCCCTTCCAACTCTGTTATTCTAATTTGTTGGAAATATAGTAAGCTCTGAAGAAAACACACCACATGTTTTCACAATACTGAAAAAGAGGATGCTTTAATACAGGGGTCTCCAACCTTTGCAACTTTAAGTCTGAAGGACTTCAGCTCCCAGAATTCTGGGAGCTGAAGTCCTTCAGACTTAAAGTTGCAAAGGTTGGAGACCCCTGCTTTAATAAATACTAAGGTGTTGGGTTCATGTGAGGTTGAAAGCACTTGGCTTGTGTGTTTGTGTGTGTGTGTGTGTGTGTGTGTGTGTGTGAAGAAGCCTACATTTGCTGTTGCATACAACTAGCATGGAACTCATTTCTAATTTCTACCTACTGTATATTTGGTTGATAAACTTGCTTATTAAAATAGCGCACAATTACATAATAGGATCGTTTCCAGTTCCTTTTTTTTTATTAAAGATTATTTTTTTTAAGGAAGGAAGATTAAAAACTAAATATTTACAACTTGCAGCTCTTTTTTTATTGTTTTGTTTTCTTTGGGGTGGATTTCAGCAGCCTACTGCAGATCAATAATTCAGAATTTACTACAGACGGACAAAATAAACATTTGCTAAAGAAGCCGGAGTAAAGTTAGCTTCAAGGTACTAACACTGATTTGGAAAACTTTCGCCAGGAGGTTCGTGGGCACTTCGTTATGTGCACCAGCAGCCTGAAACAATAATTGTTAAGATTTATTGGGTCAATTAAGAATTTAGCTAAATGGACTCACCGGTTGCCTTCATAATAGCAATCCTCTTTGTTCACCACTCTTGTTATTGGATGCTGTAAAGGTATAACAAGCACCTAACGAAGGAAATGCAGTTCAGAGATATATTTATAATGCTTTGGATCATAGATTCAGGAGTCTGGGCAACTTTTATCGAAACATCCTGCCATTAACTCCACATGGGAATAAGTGGAAAATCCATCATTTCCGTACAATCAGAAAAATTACTCCATCATTATCATCAAGCCTGACGGAGCTGAATAAGAACCGTTGTGTTTACATTTCGATTAAAGGAACGATTCTCAGTCCTTTGGTCTTTTCAATCTATAAATTTGTTTTTAAATGAAGGTGCAAAAAAATTACACTTCCTTCTTATAGACCTTATAAGGGGAAAATTGTTTTTATGACTCTTTCTTAATCAGGCAGTAGCTTTGTCTATTGAGTTTCAGGTTCAAACTACAGCTGGCTCTTTTTAAATCTATCTTGAAATGCCTTTGTTTTAAAAAAACGAATCACACATTTTAATATAATTATTTTGGGAAAGCATACTGCTTGTATTTCTAAGGTAACCACCGAATATTTTGCCCTTTTCTCTAGGAAAACAACCTCTTTTATTTATCAAATAGCTGATAACCTGGCATTATCCGGGTATTTATTTATAGGGGGAAAATGGCTGGACCAAATGTAATTTCTAATGTTGGATTTAACCCCTTACCAGAGGGAGTCCCCTTGTGGAGTACTGTGAAACCGTTACCATGGCAACTCCACTGCACTGCATAGTAGAAGCCATTTTACGTCAGTACAGTAGAATCCACTTAAAGGCACAACAGGCTGTATCTTAACAGAACACGCACCTCAAGGGGTGTTAGGGGTGTCTTACCCCCACAATATTTTTTTCCAGAGATTAAGTCATCTGTGTAGAAAGATTGAAATTGCTCTAGGGCATTCCAGAGTTACACTGGAAGATACACACAACACACACACATGCACGCATGTGCACACACACAGAGAGACATTTATATATATATTACAACTGTCTCACATGTAAAACAGCCCTGGTTCGAATCCCAGTAAGGGTATGACACTAAATAGCTTGAAATAGATGTATACTAGTCTCTCTTATTTATTTATTTATCAGCACAAAAACGTATCATTCATATATCTATATCTGTCTGCCTGCCTGCCTGCCTGCCTGCCTGCCTGCCTGCCTGCCTGCCTGCCTGCCTGCCTGCCTGCCTGCCTGCCTGCCTGCCTGCCTGCCTATCTATCTATCTATCTATCTATCTATCTATCTATCTATCTATCTATCTATCTATCTATCTATCTATCTATCTATCTATCTAGATTCTATTCAGTTGTTTTGTCCCATTAAAAATATGGGACAAAATTGTCTTTTGCTTATTAATATTAAATCCAGATATTGTATAAAACTCTTACTTTTTTCTTATCCCCTTCAATGCAACTTTCAGTATCAACAACATATGATTGGCATTTTTTAAAAAAAATAGCATCATGCAAATTATCCATTCTATTGCCAGTATATTTCTTCCCTCTTGCCCTAACCTTGCATAAAAATATGTATTTGTACAAAAAGTTCACAAATGTACTTTCTGAGTGCCTGGGGATGGGTGGGAAGAGAGACAGTTTGTAGACTATTTTATTTTTTCATCCAAACACCATCTAGTGAAATTGTCTTCTGTGGCAAATCCCTAAGGAGGTGCTTATAAGCACTCTAGAACAAAGTTGCATCATTGCTATGCACCACAACAATGATGCTTAGAAGAAAAGACAGCATTGCTTGAAGCTTCTTTTTTTTTTCCTGAACGGCAGAAATAACCCCAAGATAGAAGGGAAAACCAAAGGAGAGGTGGATGGGCTGACTGGAATTGAATAACGCCATGGGTTCTTTGTTGTGTGTTTGTACAATAGTTTCTAATGGCGTTGTTTGCTGCAAGTTGGAATCTCTGCTTCAAAATATTTGAGCTTTAAATAGAAGCATTCTTGGGAACAGCACTTGCTTTCTTATTATTTCAGCCACAAGTGCGAACTGAAGCCCATCATGTGGAGAAGATTAATGGGGAACCGGAGACAGATAGAAAAGCAGGCCTGTACTAATTTGGTGGCTTTCAGGTGAGTCACTCAAGAGGTTGGATGAGGCTTGCAAAAGCTCATGTAGATCTCTCCTAGCAGCCAGCAGGACAAATGGATGAGTGGACTGTCATTTTTGGTGTGAGACTGAATTTTGACGTTACTTGGTTGTTCTCTGCAGGGATTAAGAAGAATTTTTGATGCCTCTTTGTTTCCTCATAAAGGGAAGGTTTTTTCCCCATAGATTCACTGCATTCAGATTCTTAATTTAACGGTGGCCTCTGTTGAACATTTCCTACCTTATATTCTTTGCAATGGAGTAGATATGGAGAAGCATAATAACACATTGACACTGTTATACAAGCTGTATACTCACTACTTACATTGTAGCCAAGTGTCATTTCTTCAGGGTTGTCAGCTGAAAAGATATACCATATTTTTTCAGAGTATAAGATGCCCTAAAAGAGGCTGAAAATTTGGGTATCTTAGACTCCAAATGTAGCTCTTTGGAAGCTTTTTTCCAGCTCTAAATGAGGTGCTAACGAGTGAAGCAATCTTTTGGAATCACGAACTTCTGGAAGATCGGAAGATTACTTCAAAAGCTTCCAATATTTTTACTGCAGCATACTGTTGGAAAAATGTCCCGGTTCCTTCCAGTTGGGAGAAGCCAATGACGAAAGATTTGAAGACTGCCTTAAGAGGTAGTTCTTTTATTCAGTTTCAATTTGGGGAGATAATCCTCTCAAGAGTGTTCCCTTGACTATGTGATTTCTATTCTTTGGGGGATAATCCCTTTAAGGGCAAGGCAGGGATTTTTCCTATGGGCTATCTGAGTTTTCTCAATGGTTTCCTTCAGGCAAATGCTGGGCTGGTTTGTTGATTCAGCTTTGTTACATTTTTGCCAGGTGTGAAGTGCTTTTGGCTGACTGCCCAGACATCTAGTTAAGTTTTCCCCGGCTGCCTGGGGAAAGAAAAAAAGTGGCACAAAGTGTCATTTTATTATGCTATTGTGTTTTCTTGCTTTTCTGGTGTGATGGGAATAAAAATGAATACCTGGTAGGCATAATTCCCCACCCCATTTTCCTCCCCAAAAACTATGGTGTGTCTTATACTCCAGTGCTCTGAGAGGGGTATACTCATATCTGTGATATACTGGAGATAGAGATGATAGATAGATAGATGATAGATATGATGGTATAGGTATAGAACTAGGTATCTATCAATCTATCATCTATCTGTCTATTTCTATTTCTCTCTCTCTCTCTGTCTCTCTCTCTATCTCTCTATCTCTATTTCTCTCTCTCTCTCTCTCATCTCTATTGAGATAGATGATAGATAGATAGATAGATAGATAGATAGATAGATAGATAGATGGATGGATGGATGGATGGATGGATGGATGGATGGATGGATGGATGGATGGATGGATGGATGGATGGATGGATGGATAGATAGATAGATAGATAGGATGGTATAGGTATAGATCTATCTATCTATCTATCTATCTATCATCTATCTGTCTATTTCTATTTCTCTATTTCTCTACCTCTATTTCTCTCTCTCTCTCCCTCTTTCTTATTGAGATAGATAGATAGATAGATAGATAGATAGATAGATAGATAGATAGATAGATAGATAGATAGATAGATAGATAGATAGATGATATACAGATAGACAGACAGTTTTAACATCCTTGTAATCACACTTGAGATTGGATGGACAATGCATGGAAACAAAAATTGTTGCCCTTAACATAGCTGTAGAAAAAGACCTCCCACCAATTTTTATATATCCATCCTAATGGTCTGAAGGAGACTTGAGAAGGAACGATCTCAAATGTTTGACCATTTGTGACTGGGCAATTTCATCCAAGTTTTTCACTCTACTGTTATGCGTTCACAAAGGAAGACAACTATGATTATTCTTTTTTGGGGGGGGACACATCACTTTCAATGAATGCAAGGCCTGAAAGCATTTTGTTCTCTGAACCAAACAGGAGTCTTTGAAATTGGGAACAATGTGCTAAATCATATTCACAGGCTATGCATTGATACAGGAGACGGGGAGCCCAGCGGGAGTTTAAACAAAGCAAGCAACCTTTGCATTTGCTATTCCTCTCCAGAGGCACAGCTACAGAGGGCAGGGTGCTATCGGGGAGCAATTTTAAGAGGAAGATTATTCATGCGAAGACAAACACGGAATCATCGCAAGCCAGAAAAATCACGTATTTGTTTACGGCAAACTCAGAACCAAATTTCTCTGCGTGAAGGTTTCAGAGGAAACCTTTCTCGGGCAATTCTGTTGTTGGTTCTTCTTTCATGGCTAACTATTTGGGAGATTAGTTTGTTTTGCATTTGGGTGGCCACCAGCATTTGCTGTAACAAAACAGAAGGACATCTGGAGTGTCTGACACAGATGGATTTCAGACATTTTTAGATAGATAGATAGATAGATAGATAGATAGATAGATAGATAGATAGATAGATAGATAGGCAGGCAGGCAGGCAGGCAGGCAGGCAGGCAGGCAGGCAGGCAGGCAGGCAGGCAGGCAGGCAGGCAGGCAGGCAGGCAGGCAGGCAGGCAGACAGACAGACAGACAGACAGACAGACAGACAGACAGACAGGATTGATAGGTGATAGATAGATAGATAGATAGATAGATAGATAGATAGATAGATAGATAGATAGATAGATAGACAGATAGATTGATTGATATGGATGATTGATTGATAGCTACATAGATGATAGCTAGATAGATAGATGATGAGATAGATAGACAGACAGACAGACAGATGATAGCTAGATAGATGATGAGATAGATAGATAGATAGATAGATAGATAGATAGATAGATGAGACAGAGAGAAAGAGAGAGAGAGAGAGAGAGAGAAGAGAGAGAAAGAGAATGGATATTCTATTTTTCAATCCTTCTCAGTTCCCAAGTGTCATATTTGTAAGACAAGCAACCATATAAATCACTTTAAATTTAAATTTCTTCCCAACCGTTCAAGAACACAACTGGCAAATTTCCAACCAGCTAGTTCTCTTCAAAGCCAGGTAATCTACAGTAATAGCCATTTTTGCATCTGGTGGCAACAGCTGTGTTAGCTACAAATTTGCATTAAAAAGCACTCATGTTGGAGGACTTTTGAAAGAAATAAAAATTGTCTTTCCGTACATATTTACCTCAGTCGCAGGGAATGCTCACCGAGAGGAAGAAGACGTTTTGCTTCTCATCCGGGAAGTTTCATCGGTTCTGATGAGATGGTTGGGGAGGGGATGGATGAGAAGCAAATGTCTTCTTCCTCAAGGAAAAAACATAGTCAAGTTGCCCTTTGACCTCTATGACCTTCAAATTCAAATTCAAATTCAAATTAAGATTTATTAACCGCACCCTCTCCCCACAGGGACCCGGGGCGGTGCACAGGCATAATTAAAAACAATATACAAAATACAAACATTACTTAAAATAAAATTAAATAAATCTACCCATGCTAAAAATATATAATTAAAACCCATTAAAATTTGTAATTAAAAGACAGAGAGAACTATTCAAGGCCGGCCAGTCGAAAGAGATGGGTCTTCAATTTTACCCGGAAGGAGCGGAGGTCGGTGGTCGTTCTAATATCAGGGGGAAGGTCGTTCCAGAGGGCCGGGCCCGCCACAGAGAGCGCCCTTCCCCTGGGCGTCGCCCGCTGACAAAGTCTAGTGGACGGCACCCGGAGAAGCCCCTCTCTGTGGGAGCGAATCGGTCGTGAGGATGTGTGGGGCAGGATCCGATCTCGCAGATAGCTAGGTCCTGAGCCATGGAGCGCTTTGAAGATGATAACTAACACCTTGAAGCGCACCCGGAAGACGACAGGTAGCCAGTGCAGCTCGCGCAGGAGCGGTGTTACATGGGCAAACCTGGAGGTGCCCATAATTGCTCGCGCGGCCGCATTCTGAACTAACTGAAGCCTCCGGGTGCACCTCAAGGGGAGCCCCATGTAGAGAGAGTTGCAATAGTCCAGTCAGGATGTCACGAGAGCATGGGTGACTGTGTGAAGGGCGTCCCGATCCAATAGGGGGCGCAATTGGCGAACCAGGCGAACCTGGTAAAACGCCCTCCTGGCCACGGCTGTCACTTGCTCTTCCATAGACAGCCGGGTATCCAGGAGGACACCCAAATTGCGCGCCCCATCCACAGGGGCAAGATGTTCGCCCCCTATGGCCAGCGTTGGAGAAAGCTGGTTGAATCGGGCAGCCGGAAACCACAGCCACTCGGTCTTGGTCGGGTTGAGCCTAAGTCCGTTACTTCCCATCCAGATCCGCACGGCTTCCAGGCACTGGCACATCACCGCTACGGCATCGTTGGGGTGGTCTGGGGTAGATATGTACAGCTGGGTGTCATCAGCGTACAGGTGGTACTCTACCCCAAAACCACGGATGATCTCACCCAGCGGCTTCATGTATGCATTAAACAGGAGAGGCGAGAGGACCGACCCCTGAGGCACCCCGCATGTGAGGGGTCTCGGGGTCGACCTCTGCTCTCCTGCCCGCACAAATTGCGATCGGCCAGAGAGGTAGGAGGAGAACCACCGCAAAACGGTGCCTCCCACCCCCAACCCCCCCAGCCGATGCAATAGGATACCATGGTCGATGGTATCGAAAGCCGCCGAGAGGTCTAATAGGACCAGGATGGAGGAACATCCCCCATCTCTGGCCCTCCAGAGATCATCTACCAACGCGACCAATGCCGTCTCGGTGCTATGCCCGGGCCGAAAGCCGGACTGGCGCGGATCTAGATAGTCAACTTCCTCCAGGTGACGGGGAAACTGTTGTGCCACCACACTCTCAACAACCTTCGCCAAGAAGGGAAGGTTGGAGACTGGACGGTAGTTGTTCAAAAGAGCTGGGTCCAAAGAGGGCTTCTTGAGGAGGGGCCTCACCATAGCCTCTTTTAGGGAGGCAGGCAAGGAACCCTCACTCAAGGATGCATTGATAACCTCTTGGAGCCAGCCTCGTGTCACCTCCCAGGATGCCAGTACAAGCCAGGAGGGGCACGGGTCCAATGAACATGTGGTGGCTCGCAGTCGCCCACGTAGCCTGTCCATATCCTCGGAAGTAACGGGGTCAAACTCCTCCCAAACAAGATCTCTCTCGTGGCATCCCACTGGGCCATGAATGGGGGCTAGCTCACTCTGTATCTGGGCGGTTTTCTCCTGCAGAAAAATCACAAATTCCTCTGCTCTACCCTGTAGCGGGGCTTCCCGCTCCCTCTGATGAAGGAGAGAACGGGTCACCCTAAACAGGGCGGCAGGGCGGTTTTCTGCGGATGCTATGAGGGTAGCACAATGATGACGTTTGGCCACCCTCAGCGCCACAATGTAAGTCCGTAAATGGGCTCTTACCTGTGTCCGGTCAGATTCAGAGCGGCTAGCCCTCCACCTTCTCTCTAGGCATCTCTTGCGGCGTTTCATCACCCGCAGCCCCTCAGTAAACCAAGGAGCCAGGGTGGTTCGCCGCCGCGAGAGAGGCCGCAAGGGCGCGACCCGATCTAAGGCTCCCACGGCCGCATTATTCCATGCGGCCGTGAGGTCCTCCATCGGGGCGCGGGTCAGGGATACAGGAAATGGCCCAAGCGCTGTCTGGAACCCGTCCGGGTCCATCAAGCGCCTGGGGCGGTACCAGATTGGTAACTCTGGTTCCGCCTCCCCGCGGAGGGGAGCAGCGGTCGGAAAGTCGAGTCGGAGAAGTGAGTGGTCTGACCATGACAAGGGTGTGATGACTATATCCCCTGTACCCAGATCACTCTTCCATTGGCCCGAGACAAAGATGAGGTCCGGCGTATGTCCACCCTCATGGGTGGGGCCTTGAATTACTTGGGTCAGGTCCATGGCCGTCATGGAAGCCATGAACTCCCGAGCTGCCACGGATGATTCGCCCAACGATGGCAGATTAAAGTCCCCCATGACTATAAGTCTGGGGGTCTCCACTGCCACCGTAGCGATCACCTCGAGGAGCTCGGGCAGGGCTGCTGCTACATAGCGGGGAGCCAGGTATACAACCAGCAAGCCCAACTGCCTCCCTAGGCCCCACTTCATGCAGAGGGACTCACAGCCGGAGGTCTGAGGCACAATGGTCTCTCTCGGCTCCAGGCCTTCCTTAATAATGACCGCTACCCCGCCACCCCTGCCTAGGGCCCGCGGCTGATGAAATGCGCGGTAGCCTGGTGGGCACATTTCAACGAGGGGATGACCTCCCTCGGGGCCCAACCAGGTCTCCGCAATTCCTACCAGGTCCGGCTCCCCCTCTGACACAAGGTCACTAATGAGGGGGGCTTTGTTGACAACGGACCTGGCGTTGCAGAACATCAGCCGCAGACCCTGGCTCTGTATTCCCTGGCCACCTAGCCTGCGGGGGTTGTGGCACCCGACCGTTTGTAACCAACGGCTACGTGCCACCAACCGGGAGGATGAGAATTCTCCTTGATGTCTGTGGAGATTCTACCTGGGTCGTAGAATCTCCACAGACATCAAGGAGAAGAGATTTCCAATAATACTCCTATCAACTCACTAAGCATCCTTGGCCTGCTTTTGAGTTGCCATAGGCAAGGGGGATGGGGGAACTGATGATGCAGCACATCAGCCCCAAAGAGAAGCACATTCCACACATATCTTTCTCAAGGCTCTCTCCCAGGTTACCCGCAGCAGCCGGAGGAGCCCGTGAAAGTGCTCCATTGGTGAATGTGATTTATGACACACTCTGGGAGGAGGAGAGAAATAGGGTCATAATTGGGTCATAAATTAAATGGGATCAGAGTTGGCTTCACTTGGGTATGTGTCGACATGTTGCTCCTAATAAATAACTGGATTTCTTTTGAAGCTTGGCTCGAGACTCCTGGTTTAATTAGGGCATCTACCGACCCACCCACCCACCCACCCATCTATCTTCTAATTTTTAACTTCTATCATCTATCTATCTATCTATCTATCTATCTATCTATCTATCTATCTATCTATCTATCTATCTATCTATCTATCTATCTATCTATCTATCTATCTATCTATCTATCTATCTATCTATCTAGCCATCTAGCCATCTAGCCATCTATCGATTTATCTCTATCTCTAACTCTATCTCTATTTCTTATTATCTATCTATCTATCTATCTATCTATCTATCTATCTATCTATCTATCTATCTATCTATCTATCTATATCTATCTTTCATTCACTCATTCATTCATTCATCTTTCCATATCTATCTATCCATCCATTATCCATCCATCCATCCATCTATCCATCCATTCATCCATCCATTTATCTCTATCTCTAACTATCTCTTATTCTCTCTCTCTCTCTCCATCCATCCATCCATCCATCCATCCATCCATCCATCCATCCATCCATCTATCCATCTAACTAACTAACTAACTAACTAACTAACTAACTAACTAACTAACTAACTAACTAACTAACTAACTAACTAACTAACTAACTAACTAACTAACTATCTATTTAGTGATCATCATGAAATATCAAATATCCAGATTGAATAAAAAATGTTCTCTATTTCCCTCTGAACTGATCCCTCTTTATCTTTCTACCCAACTGGCAAATAAGGAGTTCTATAAATAAGCCATTTACACAGCTGCTCAGGCACAGAAATTAAAGTGGATGTTGTGATACCTAAGAGATGGCTCACGTTGTTAAATGCTACCATGCAGTTGTGCTGTCATATATATGTGGAGATGTATGCTGTACAACTGTCAGTCATAATTCCACTGGAAGAATTTTGAAGCCACTGATGGAAACTGATGCGGTCTCTATGTTCTGTCAAGAATATCCCACAAGTTCACAACTGCTTTTTCTCATCCTAAGTATCTGACACATTTAACAGGATGTGCATAATGCCTGAAATAAAATCATTTTACGTAGAACATACTACCTTTAGTTATCTTCGCATATCGCATGCAAGCTACAACCATACAAGTTCACATTTCCAAAATAGCTGAAATGTATTTTTTTTTGTTAAAAGCAAACAAACAAACTTCTGACTATTTTCTTTCAGAATTTGGAACATAAATCCGATGCAGATGATTTCCTCGGTGTTTCTATAAGATGAAGGGCGTTCCTTGCACCTTCAGCGTAGAGTTATGCCGGCCACATAACCCTGGAGACGTCAATACAATACAATACAATACAATAACAGAGTTGGAAGGGACCTTGTAGGTCTTCTAGTCCAACCCCCTGCGTGGGCAGGAACCTTATACCATTTCAGACAAATGGCTATCTAACATCTTCTTAAAGACTTCCAGGGTTGTGGCATTCACAACTTCTGGAGGCAAGCTGTTCCAAGGGTTAATTGTTCTGACTGTCAGGAAATTTCTCCTTAGTTCTAAGTTGCTTCTCTCCTTGATTAGTTCCCACCCATTGTTTCTTGTTCTGCCCCCAGGTGCCTTGGAGAATAGTTTGACTCCCTTTTCTTTGCGGCACCCTCTGAGATATCGGAAGACTGCTATCATGTCTCCCCTGGTCCTTCTCTTCATCAAACTAGACATACCCAGCTCCTGCAGCCGTTCTTCATATGTTTTAGTCTCCAGTCCCCTAATCATCTTGGTTGCTCTTCTCTGCACTCTTTCCAGAGTCTCCACGTCTTTTCTACATCGTGGCGACCAAAACTGTATGCAGTATTCCAGGTGTGGCCTTACCAAGGCACTATACAGTGGCAGTCTTCGGACAGCACTGGCTCTTTGGCTTTGAAAAGGAGATGAGCACTGCTCCCTCGAGTCAGGAATGACTAGCATGCATGTATAAGGGGAACCTTTACCTTATTTAGAAAAGTAAGCAACAGAACTTGGAGTTTCATAAACCAACCAGGCTATCGACATGCTGTACTGTTTAGATGGATTCTGTATGATTGATAATGATACATATGGACAGATTCTTCTCCACTCCGATCCATTCTATATTTATTATCATTCTCAGACAGGGCTAAGAATAGGGGAGAATTTTATTTCCTCTACATTTTTCAGTGAAGCAACATAATCTAGATATGAAAATGGTGGTTATTCATATCACATCTTTTCCTGAATTTTGTAATGGCATTAATCTATTAGAGAAAGACATGTACTAATATAATTATGTTAGGGAAAATTCATACAAAATTATTATTTTTAATGAGAGCTGCATGTAAAAATAACTTATTTCTTTATCTTTCTTTCTTTCTTTCCTTCCTTCTTCCTCCCTCTCTCCCTCCCTCCTTCCTCTTTCTCTTTCTTTCTTTCTTTCTTTCTTTCTCTGACAAATCCAGATGGATACAAACATATTGATAAAAGCACATTGTTACATTGGAATTACATGACTGCCTTTGGAAGAAAAATAGATTCCATTCTTTGACAATTGATTGCCAATGGTTGGCTAGTAGGCGTAAATACCTTGTTTTCAAATGTTTAAAATAAGGCCAGGTTGACCATGAATACACAATTATTGGCTTGCCACTTTTTGTGATTCAGTCAAGGGCTATTTTCTTAGTAAATTTGGAAGCTGAATCTTTTTTTTCTTTCTTTCTTTCTTTCTTTCTTTCTTTCTTTCTTTCTTTCTTTCTTTCTTTCTTAACTTCCTTCCTGCCTTCCTTCCTTCCTTCCTTCCTTCCTTCCTGCCTTCCTGCCTTCCTGCCTTCTTTCTTTCTTCTTCTTCTTCCTTCCTTCCTTTCCTCCTCCACCTCCTCTTCTTCTTCTTCCTTTTTCCTTCTTCTTTTTCTTTTTCTTCTTCTTTTCATCCTACTTATCCTCCTCTTCCTTCTTTTGTATTCTTTTGCCTGAGTGAAGTGAAATCAGATTACTCTGAAAATTTTGTAATGGACGATGAGGAGCCCACTGCTGCCTCTGCTTCTTACATCAGTGATGATGAAGCTCCCGATGAAAGTGATGACCAGATACAATCTACGTCATGCAACAATTTATATGGCAAGAACAAATTCAAATGGTCTTCTGCATCTTTTGGAATGTGCAATGACCTGGACTACGGCCAGCAGCTAGAAATCTCAGAAATTCACCTACTCCCCTAGAGATTTGGAAATTATTATTTTCTCAAGAAATTATTAGTGCCATCATTCAGTGGACCAAAGTAAAAATTAGAGAAAAAGGATTGCAGTTTAAGGATGAAGAAAAAAAAAGTGACCTGCGCAATGTGGATTTGATAGAAATCAATACATTTTTTTTTTGTTTACTGCTCTATACGTCAATGTTTAGATCCAACCATGGAAACATCAAATGTATTTTGATGTATTTTGACTCCAGGCAGGCAGTTGGACTAGATGACCTCCAAGGTCTCTTCCAACTCTGCTATTGTATTGTATTGTATTTTTGCTACTGATGTCTGCAATAGCATGTCTGAAGTAGTACGTCTGTGGTTCAGGGTTAAGTAGAGTATCCGAAGATTTCTTGAGGTCATCATAATTCCCTAGACTAACCATATAACAGCCATGGTCTAATATTTCCTAGATTCAATGTTATTCCCAAAGCTACTTTTCATATATATCAAGATGCAACATAAATGATAAAGCCCTGTTTTAGATCTTTCTCAATTATATTTACTTTGTGAGTAACTATTCTTTAATATAATAATGAATATCATTCTGTGATTGCTGAAAATGAATTCCATGCCTCAGGTGGCCAAACATTACAAATCTTTCAAAACAATAGCATCAAACTTGATACTCATTCTGTTTATTAATTTTCTTTGAGTTTAAAGGAAATTGATTTGGATGGAAATTATGTGCAATGAAAATCTAATCAGACACTTAATGAGACTAGATAAAACTACACATTTAAGTACAGCATATTGTTTCCTATTTTTATTAAAGCTTTTATTGTCTCTCATAATAAAGGGGTATCTGGAGTAATAATAATAATAATAATAATAATAATAATTTAATACTTATAAACCGCACCCTCTCCCCACAGGGACTCGGGGCGGTGCACAGGGAAGATAAAAACAATAACTATATACAACAATTCACATTAAAAATAAATTAAACAATACCTGCGCTAAAATACCCATTAAACTAGCTACACTAAAAATCCCCAATAAACCCAATATAGTGTTACTATATTGGGAAATTGGTGCTATGGGGAATAATTTTAACAACAATAACATGACAACAATTTAGAGTTTTATTTTCTATGTAAAGAAATATAGAAACAATCAACAAAGTGTAGAAACTAAAGGTATAGTTTCTAGTTGTAATCTCCCAACAGCTACCTTAGTAGACATCTTAGTAGACAACCAGCTAAATATGAATTAGCAGTCTGCAGCGGCAGCTAGAAAAATCAGCACAATCCTAAATTGCATTAACAGAGGGATACAATCAAGATCAAGGGAGGTACTAAGACCAGTTTCTAAAGCCTTAGTAGGACCACACCTAGAATACTGCACACAGTTTTGGTCACCACACTATGAAAAAGATGTGGAGACTCTAGAAAGAGTGCAGAGAAGAGCAACCCAGATGATTAGGGGACTGGAGGCTAAAACAGATGAAGAACGGTTGCAGGAACTGGGCATGGCTAGTCTAATCTTTATTGCTCTGCTTACAGAAACTGCCTCTCCTGTTAGCCCTTATTACAAATAAATAACAAATAAATAAATCTTTATTACGGTCAAAGACCAGCAATACACGTTACATTTAACCATATATTAAAAAGTACTAACTTTAAAATATAATTTTAAAAATGTCAGCATTATAAGTGGAAAGTAGCATACATGTTCTCATTTTGTTCAGGTCATTTGCTGGTTTACCTAGGTGCAAAAGCGTTAAGTATGTATGTAAAAACCATGGTCCAGAAATTGTTAGAGATATGTCCAAATGATTGGTACGAGATCCCAACTATCCTTCTATAACCAATTTTTTTCTTATGGACATTGCAGAAGCACAGAATTTTGCCACTGCATGCGTAGTAGCCGGGTTCGTGTCCTGGAGGAGGAAGTCCAGATAAAAATTGCCTGCCCTCCCTGGTAATCTCTCTAATAAGGGGAGAATGTATGCAGACCTGCAAGCTCTGTATAGCTCACAGTGTAGTAGAACGTGTGAGATATCTTCCACTTCTCTTTTACCACATATACAAACCCGTTCTGCTATAGGTGTTCTCATATACCTGCCCTGGAGAAGTGCTGAAGGTAGAATGTTAAATCTGGCTCTGAAGAAAGCTATTCTTTGTTTTGGGAAGATGAGGTCATTTAAATATCTTGCTGATTCCCACACACCTTGTTTGATTCTGTTCCTATTATGGAAAGGTAATCTATTTAGTTCTTCTTGAACTGCCTCTCCTGTTAGCCCTTATTACACTGTAATGGCTGAAGTGAAGCGCCCATCGACATGAGTGACGTTGAGTTGGCCACGCCCGTCCAGTCACATGACCACCAAGCCCTACCTACCCAGATGGTCATTAGAGCAGAGAACCGGATGTTAAATTGTTCGAATCCCACCACTGGTTTTGACCCAACTCAAGTCTGTATTGAAATGCAGCTTAGCAGCATGTTAGCACTGATAGAATAATTGCAATGATCCATGAATCTTGTTCCACAATAAAATATATAAACATGTTCTGTCTTTGCATCTTAACATATGAACCTCATAAAAGCTATCATTATCTGACAGGGAACAATGGGTTCTGTGCATGTTTCAATAAACAAAATAATACTATCCAAAGAGATAAAGGCTATTAATGCCGAAGTAGAGGGAACATTGGATTGTTTCAAAGCCAAAGTTTTATGTAGCCCACTATAATTGTATGATTGGAACTTAATTATACCATAATTATAGGCTCAATTACTGTTTTGTATCTTTCATTAAAACCCCCGCATATATTAATTGCATCAAACTTCTTTTGATGAGTTTAACTAGCCTGAACAGATGTTTACAGTCAGGAAGCACACTTAGCTTGCCATAACAGATTTGCCAATGTTTGCCTTGCAAGGTGACAGAAGGAATGGAACAGGTTGAAGAGATGATGGCCTGCTTGACTTTGCCTATGATGGAGTCTGTGGCAGAGGTAGGTTGCAGCTGGTTTGCTGGAACTGGGTATGTCTAGTTTAATGAAAAGAAGGACTAGGGGAGACATGATAGCAGTGTTCTAATATCTCAGGGGTTGCCACAAAGAAGAGGGAGTCAAACTATTTTCCAAAGCACCTGAGGGCAGAACAAGAAGCATAGATGGAAACTAATCAAGGAGAGAAGCAACCTGGAACTAAGGAGAAATTTCCTGACAGTGAGAACAATTAATCAGTGGGACAGAAGTTGCCTCCAGAAGTTGTGAATGCTCCAACCCTGGGAGTCTTCAAGAAGATGTTGGATAGCCATTTGTCTGAAATGGTATAGGGCTTCCTGCCTAGGCAGGGAGTTGGACTAGATGGCCTCCAAGGTCCCTTCCAACTCTGCTATTGTATTTTATTGCCCCGGATCAAGCAATCTGGTAGTGGTATAAATAGTCACCAAATAGCATCTCTGGGTTACATGAGGTATCTGCACTTATTGATATATCTTCCTTCCCTTACTATTCTCAATTTATGCAACTGTCAAAACTGACTCACCTAATAGTGTCTCTTTTGACTGATGACAGGTTTTTTATGAATTTCTTGCTGCATTTAAGGGGAACTGTTCCTCTTAATGTGCTTCAGAATATAAATACTAACCTGTGGGAGGAAAAAAATATTGGGATAATTATTTAGATAGACTCAAGATCACGTGAAGTGTTAATGCCACTTTATAATGCCTTGGTATTATTTGTCTGAAATGGTATAGGGCAGGGGTCTGCAAAGTCGGCTCTTTTAAGACTGGTAGACTTCAACTCCCAGAGTTCCCCAGCCAGCTAATTCTGGGAGTTGAAGTCCACCAGTCTTAAAAAAGCTGACTTTGCAGACCTCTGGTATAGGGTCTCCTGCCTGAGCAGGGGGTTGGACTAAACGACTTCCAAGGTCCCTTCCAACTCCATTTTTCTGTTCTGTTTGCCTTTGGACTGAAATATCAACCACAGAATTGGTGGTGAGTAGAGGGGAACATCAAATAATGGTGACGACAACAGCAGCTTGTCAACAACAGCAACAACAGATCTTGCCAAGGCATTGTAAGCCACTATAAAGTGGTGCTAACACTTCATGTGATCTTGATTCTATCCCTCTATTAATCTAGCCCAGGTCTGTGTTGGCTTTTTTGACAGCTGCAGCAAACTGCTGGTGCTGTGAGGAGGTTGGGGAGGAACCTGGGCCAGTCCCGGAGTCTGGGAAGGCTCTGAGGAGGGCTCTGTATCAGAGGCAGAGAGGGGGCCAGGGCCATCTGACAGTTATCAGCTGCCTTCAGAGTCGGATATCAGTGAGGCAGAGGAACAGCTGGAGCCTGTTCCCAGATTGCGCATGTGCAGAGTGGCCAGACGAAGGGAACAGCTAAAGAACAGGGGTCGACTTGGGAGGAAGGCCACAGGTGGAGGATGAACGGCCCCTCCCAGAGGGAATAAAAGAGGAGCGAAAGGTGTTTGCAGAAGACAATTATTTCCTTATTATTGTGAAGATTTGCTTATCTGAGTTTGTGCCTCAGAGAGACTCCTTGCCAGGTATTTCATTGAGCAGCGTTGTGACTAGAAGCTCTCAGCCTGGCAACTCTCCAAAGACTGATAAGGTCTGTTTTTGCAATTAAACCTGGAAAGGCTTGTTGTCAGGACTTTTCTGGATGTGAATGCCAGGATTTCACATTAACTAAATATAAAGTGGGTTTTTGGGAGACAAGGGGTCTGCTTTGTGATTCTGTTAAGCCTGGGTCAGAACAGCTGACTCATATGTAAGTGATTGTCCACTAGGACTACAAGATCCATCCCGCAGTTACTACTATTGAGCCAGATACCACCCATTCTATATTGTGCATTTGATTTTTCTTGCCTAAATGTAAGACCTTCCTTTTTTCACCATGCTGCGTGAAATGCTTGATGGAGAAGACCATCAAGAACGTATTGGCACAATGGTTATAAATGCAGTATTGCAGGCTAACTCTGCCCACAGTCAGGAGCTCAATCCTAGTGGTTCAAAGTTGACTCAGCCTTCCATCCTTCCGAGGTTGGTAAAACGCGGATCCAGATTGTTGGGCGCAATACGTTGATATTTGTAAACTACTCAGAGAGTGCGGTTAAAAAAAAAAGTCCAAGTGTTATACAATACAATGCAATACAATAGCAGAGTTGGAAGGGACCTTGGAGGTCATCTAGTCCAACTCCCTGCCTAGGCAGGAAGCCCTATACCGTTTCAGGCTATCCAACATCTTCTTGAAGACTTGCAATGTTGGGGCATTCACAACTTCTTGAGGCAACTTCTATTCCACTGATTAATTGTTCTCACTGTCATGAAATTTCTCCTCAGTTCTAAGTTGCTTCCCTCTTTGATTAGTTTCCACCCATTGCTTCTTTCGATTTCGATTTTCGGTTTTATTGAATTTATACCCCGCCCTTCTCCAAACGGACCCCTTCTTGTTCTGCCCTCAGGTGCTTTGGAGAATAGTTTGACTCCCTCTTCTTTGTGGCAACCCCTGAGATATTGGAACACTGTTATCATGTCTCCCCTAGTCCTTCTTTTTATTAAACTAGACCTACCCAGTTCCTGCAATCGTTCTTCATATGTTTTAGTCTCTAGTCCCGTAATCATCTTTGTTGCTCTTCTCTACTCTCTTTCTAGAGTCTCCACATCTGTTGCACTTATTGCTATCAAGTTCCAAAATAATGGATTTCTTTCCTAACGTGACACTTTAAGCACTTTTGCTGGTCCCTGTCTTATACTCGAAACGAAGATCTGCATTTCTGTAATTGCCTTAAGATTACAGAAAAATAACCCAATAGCCACTTACACGTCGTTATTCGTAGCAATGAATCGTTTTAGTTTATTGATGCATGGGACGTTGCAGTGAATGTCTCTTTTGTATTATTATTATTCTAAAAAGACAACCTTGGAAAGCAGAGTAGAGTTTGCCAGGAGTGAAATATTTCTGAGGTAGTTCTGAAGATAAAACTATATATCTTTGGCAAGTTTATTAGCCTAAGTCAAAGAACAGCATGCTTCTCACTATAATTTGATATGTTCACTTTCTGCTGCTGCCCCATATATCTGCAGTCTGGATGTGCTTGTATATTTCATTATTGTCAAAGAAATTTGTCAGGAATATTTATAATAGGAAGGGAGAGAGAATGCCTTGGTTTAAATTTTTTGCTACACTAAAAAAAAAAAGTATAGCTCTTAATATTCATATGAATCATGGAGGATGCAATTTTAACTGGCACATTCTGATTTGGCTTCAATTCTTGAAAGTATTAGCCAACTCAAGCTATTAGTTGGGTATGAAAAAAAATGTAATTTATGGCAGTAATAGATTTCGTAGGGAGAATATGAGAACCAACCTTCAGCCTCGCTCATTGGAAAACTTTGTAGTATATTCATTATGGAGGGACTGGTAGGGAAAGATTAAGCAAGACATTCTAATTCTAAAAGCGATTTTTTTAAAGGCCAAAATGCAAGATTGGAAACAACACCACGGAGAAGACCTTTGGTGACTGTGATACTCGGCAAAGTTTGGAAAAAAGATCTCGTTCCCAATTTATAATTTTGAGTTGACAACATCGCTATATCTAGGAACTGCATCAATATACTGTTGATGCAGTTCAGTTGCACTGCATTGGAAATCCCAACAGAATAACAGAAGTCGTAGATGTTCCATCACTGGATATTTTTTAAGAAGACATTGGACAAGTGTTTGTTTGACGTGATATAGGGTTTCCTGCTTGAGCAGGATGCTGGACTAGAATTGAATAACAGAGTTGGAAGGGACCTTGGAGGTATTCTAATCCAACCCCCTGCCTAGGCAGGAAATCCTACACAACTTCAGACAAATGGTCATCCAACATCTTCTTAAAAACTTCCAGTGTTGGAGCATTCACAGCTTCTGAAGGCAAGTTGTTCCATTGGTTAATTGTTCTCACTGTCAGGAAATTTCTCCTCAGTTCTATGTTGCTTTTCTCCCTGGTTAGTTTCCACTCATTGCTTCTTATCCTGCCCTCGGGTGCCTTGGAGAATAGCTTGACTTCCTCTTCTTTGGGGCAACCCCTGAGATATTGGAAGACTGCTATCATGTCTCCCAAAGTCCTTCTTTTTATTAAACTAGACATTCCCAATTCCAGCAACTGTTCTTTGTATGTTTTAATCTCCAGTCCCCTAATCATCTTGGTTGTTCTTCTCTGCAATCTTTCTAGACTTTTAACATATAGAGTCTGAACAGAAGACCTCCAGGTCTGTTATTCATTTAGCCATATAATTTAGGATGAAGACCCTTTGAATGGTGGTGGGAGTAGGAATGGATTTCCAGAGAGAAAAATTGCAGACTGCAGGAACCATTTGCACCACTCAGGTGACCCTGAGGACACAGATAAACCTTCAAGTGCTTCAAAGACCCTCTAAAAGAATGCAAATGACCAGCTCTCTGCAAGGAATTTAAATCCTTCCATTCCACACTATCCTATCAGAGTTGAAGAAGCTTCTTGGATGAGAAGTGAAACCTCTTCAAAACAACAACAACAAGAAGAAAGTCCAGTTGCCTCCTGAAAAAGCCCGTTTGGGACAACCATGACCTGGAGGACTGAGGATTTCTACAGACTATTTTAACTACTACATTTGTAAACGATTGAAAGAGAAACAAGTGAGAATTATCATATATCACTAACTCTTGAAGAGACAACTTTGACATGTTCCTTTAGGAGTTAGTGACATATGGTAAAATTTAATTTAATTTATTTCAATTTATATACCGCGTCTTCTCCACCGAAATGGACCCAGGGCGGTGCACAGGAATTTAAAACAAACAATAATAAAAATACAATAAATACAATAAATAGGTAAAAAAGAATTAAATCACAGCCTGTGCTAAAATTCCCCCTAAAAATCTAACATCCATTTACGTGTTTGGCAGAAGCTATATTACAAAAGTCTAAACTATTACGCAAGACCACCTTGCTGAAAAAAATATGTTTTAAGTGAACGGCGAAAGAGGGGAAGGTCCGTGATAGTGCGAAGTTCGGGGGGTAGGTCGTTCCAGAGGGTCGGCCCTGCCACAGAGAAGGCCCTACCCCTGGGCACCGCTAGCCGGCATTGACCGGCGGTTGGTACCCTCAGTAGGCCCTCTCTGTGGGAGCGTATCGGTCGGTGGGAGGTATGTGGCAGGAGACGGTCCCGCAAGTATTTATTTATTTATTTATTTATTGGACTCCTAGACCGCCCCCTCTCCCCGAAGGGACTCGACCCCGAGCCATGGAGCGATTTGAAGATGGTAACAAGCACCTTGAAGTGCACCCGGAAGGCCACCGGTAGCCAGTGCAGCTCGCGCAGGAGAAGCCAGAGGTGGGTTGCTTCTGGTTTGACCAGGTTCGGCCAAACCAGTAATGGCAGCACCAGGAGGCTCCACCCACCCTCCCGGAAGCTTCTGCGCATGCGCATAAGCATTGCGCATGTGAGCAAGCATGCACACGAGCAGGAGCGAATAACCAGTAAACTGGTTAGCAACCCTCCACTGGTGAAAGCTTTTCTGGAGCATCTTTAAAAGAGCAGTTGTAACTTGAGGGCTATTTGCTGTATAAGCAGCCTTTGCTGGTGTACAGAGAACTTTACAAAAACTTTCTACAACAGACGGGGTTTACGGAAAATCCCTTTCCAGAAAGCAAGTAAGAAAGCAAACAAACGTAACAGCGTTTGGCTGAGCTAAGGTGTTAATGACAAACCTACAAATATGCACCAGGGTGGAAATAATTTAGTTTGACCTTTTTAAATTGAAATTTACATTTCTCTATAATGATTAAATGAGTGATGGCATTATTTGTTATGGAAAAATTATACACTGGATAGCTGACAGAACAGTATGTTATTCTCTGCTAGTCTGCTCTACCTTCTATACATCCAATCTATCAATATGTCTATCGGCCCGACAATCTATTGGCCTGTTTGGTTTGGAAGGGCTCGAAGGAAATGCATGTGGGATGAAATTTAGTCCGGCATTAAGTATCCGGTGTTTTAAGGGGAAGTCACGCTTAAGGCCCCCTTCTCTGGGAATGCAGGATCTCCGTTAAGGATAATAGCAGTAGCAATAGCACTTAGACTTAGATATCACTTCACAGTGCTTTACAGCCCTCTCTAAGTAGCTGGCAGAGTCAGCCTCTTGGCCCCAACAATCTGGGTCCTCATTTTACCCACCTCGGAAGGATGGAAGGCTGAGTCAACCTTGAGCTGGTAAGAATCGAACTGCCAAACTGCAGGCAGCCAGCAGTCAGCAGAAGTAGCCTGCAGTACTGCACTGTAGCCCTGCATCCCAGATCTTCTGTGTTGGGTAAATGTAACTGGGGAAAAAATGGTTCTTTAAATAAACTCATTGCAAGCCATGCAGGCATTTAAGGGTGACAATCAGCATCTTGAATTGGATCCAGAAGCAAAGAAGCAATAAGGAAGTAGCCCCTCTTCTTCTTCTTCTTCTTCTTCTTCTTCTTCTTCTTCTTCTTCTTCTTCTTCTTCTTCTTCTTCTTCTTCTTCTTCTTCTTCTTCTTCTTCTTCTTCTTCTTCTTCTTCTTCTTCTTCTTCTTCTTCTTCTTCTCCTCCTCCTCCTCCTCCTCCTCCTCCTCCTCCTCCTCCTCCTCCTCCTCCTCCTCCTCCTCTGCCAGAATGAACCCACTTTCTTGGTTTTGCCATAGGCCAAAAATAACTAACTGTTGGTACATGTTTTTGGTAAGTAGCCGATGGACCAGCAAATAGGCCAAGCTCTGTGTCTCTCCACATTCACACAGCCTGTTATTATCCACCAATAGCATCCATCTGAGCATATTTTTACATTTAGAGCCCCCAACTCTCAACCTATTCAGGGCCCCTCCAAGTTGTATAAGGGAGGCCAGACTCTTCAGCCACATACACACACACACCAGTCCCCTTAGGTCAAACCCAACCCTGATGTAGCCTTCAATGAAGCAAGGTAGGCAGGTAGGTAGGAAGACAATAGATAGATAGATAGTTAGATAGATAGATAGATAGGTAGGTAGGTAGGTAGGTAGGTAGGTAGGTAGGTAGGTAGATAGATAGATAGATAGATAGATAGATAGATAGATAGATAGATAGATAGATAGATAGATATAGACCTATACATACATTGATAGATACATACATTGATAGATGTATAGAGATAGATAGATAGATAGATAGATAGATAGATAGATAGATAGATAGATAGATAGATACCCATACATACATTGATAGATACATACATTGATAGATACATAGAGATAGATAGATAGATGATAGATAGATAGATAGATAGATAGATAGATAGATAGATAGATAGATAGATAGATAGATAGATAGATAGATAGATAGATAGATAGATAGATAGATAGATAGATAGATAATAGGAAGATAAACTATATCCAAACCTGGGGGCAGGACAAGAAGCAATGGGTGGAAACTAATCAAGGAGAGAAGCAACTTAGAACTAAGGAGAAATTTCCTGACAGTTAGAACAATTAACCTCTGGAACAGCTTGCCTCCAGAAGTTGTGAATGCCCCAACCCTGGAAGTCTTTAAAAAGATGTTAGATAGCCATTTGTCTGAAATGGTATAAGGTTCCTGCCCACGCAGGAGGTTGGACTAGAAGACCTACAAGGTCCCTTCCAACTCTGCTATTGTATTGTATTATATCACATTCAAAAAGTACAGTATCAGTTTTTTTCATAAAACCTTATTAAGTTTCAAACAAAAGATAAACTGTAAGGAAACAGGGAAAAATCAGAAGTTACTCTTTTTCTACTTTTCTTTTCCATTCCTAATTTTCCTCTTCTTCTGCTTCCCCCCTTTTTCTAAGAAGCATCAAATAATAAGATAGATAGATAGATATAAATATAAAAGTGTGTGTCTGTGTGTGTGTGTGTGTGAGAGAGAGAGAGACAGAGAGACAGAGAGACAGAGAGATATGATTGATAGATGTAGATAATTGAAGCTGAAGACCTATTTGTAAGGTCCATTAGAGAAAGAGTTTGAAGGACTTTTTCTTTTTCAGAGTGCACAGACCAGCCTTTCAATAGCCTTGCATTTATTTCAGATTTAATAACAAAAGAAAAGGAGAGGATAAAAAAAAAAGAACAGAGGACAATAGCTGCCCCCTTCCCCCCCCCCCCCCTCACACAAGCACATCTCTAGGAGTTCATTTCTCCTTTCAACCAGCGTCAGGCTCCAATTTATTACAAACTTCATTATAAATAATAAAACATATAACGAGTAACAAAGGACCGGCCGGCTGGCTTGGGAGAGGCGGCGAGTTTGACATGTCATATTTCAAACGAAGATCATATTTGCTTTCTTTGGCTCCCTTTAATAAGAGATCTTGAATAGAGTTTCATTTCTATTACTTGTTATTGCTGGTCATTGGACACCGGCATTCCTTAGTTGAAAAGATTTTTTTTTAAATTTAGGTTAAAGAAGAAGAAGAAACCCTCCGTTATAGCCATTATGTTGGAGGAGGCATTGGTCTAGTCAGGGGGGTGCACTATAGACCTTCTTTTCATAGTTTCCCCTTGTTATTTCTATTTCCAAACCTTTATTCTCATCAGCACCATTAGTCTTTTCTATCCCCTTGTTCAATTGCGTGTGAGTTTCCATGCATGTGAATGTGGACCTCTCAAAACTATTCAGAAGTATCATTGGACTCTAAAAGTATCTAAGTTATATGCGAGACCGTCTCCTGCCCCATACATCCCTTCGTCCGATCCGCTCCCACAGAGAGGGCCTTCTCAGGGTGCCGTCGGCCGGGCAATGCCGACTGGCGATGCCCAGGGGAAGGGCCTTCTCTGTGGCGGGCCCTACCCTCTGGAAGGACCTGCCCCCGAACTGCGCACCATCTCAGACCTCCGCCTCTTCCGCCAGCGTCTTAAAACGCACCTTTCCAACAAGCCGGCCTAGCATAACCTCCCGTTCTTGACTGTTTTTAGATAGATTTTAATTAGGGGGATTTTACACTATTTTAGCACAGGGCATGGGTTTAATAGTTTTTTTTAAAAAAATGTATTTTTGTATATTTGTATTGTTTAAATTTCCTGTGCGCCGCCCTGGGTCCGTTTTAGGAGAAGGTGCGGGGTATAAATTTGAAAAAAAAATAAAAATAAAATAAAATAAAGTCAAGTTGGTGTTTTGTCGCCCACCAGCAGATCTGGCCGCAGATTTGGAGAGTGAGTGAGGTTGAGGAGGAACCTGGGCCAGTCCCAGAGTCTGGGGAAGGCTCGGAGGAGGGCTCTGTGTCAGAGGCAGAGAGGGGGGCAGGGCCATCTGACAGTTATCAGCTGCCTTCAGAGTCAGACATCAGTGAGGCAGATGAACAGCTGGAGCCTGTTCCCAGTGTGTGCATGAGCAGAGTTGCCAGACGAAGGGAAGAGCTAAAGAACAGGGGTCGACTTGGGAGGAAGGCCACAGGTAGATGATGAAGGGCCCCTCCCAAAGGAAATAAAAGAGGAGCGCAAGGGGAGTGGAGTTTGCAGGAGACCATTAGTTCACTTCATTGGTTCTTGACTCTCCGAGACTCCTTGCCAAGTTTTTCAGATATCGTCCTGGCAGCTCTCCAAGCCAGAGAAGGTCCATGACTGTTCTTCTTTGTATACCAGCCTTCAAATGAAGGCCTCTCTGAGTTTCTCTAGGCCTCTTTACAAGGAAGAAGTGCTCCTTTAAGGAAACAGTTGACATTGAAGAATATCTCCTTGGTAAGTTAATAAGAAGCCAACCCGTTAAGTTTGAGTTTGAGTTTATTCAAATTTGTATACCGCCCTTTCTCCCTTTCGGGACTCAGGGCGGTGAACAGGCAGTAATAAAAACAACAGTAAAACATCCAATACAATAAATATACTAAAAGTAGATTAAACACTAAGCCTGCTCTAAAATACCCTATAAAACCCCTAATAGAAGCAAATTAAAAGACTACGCCAGGCCGGCCGCATGAAATAGATGGGTTTTCAAGGCTCGGCGGAAAAGGCGCAGGTCCGTGGTTGTGCGTAGGTCAGGCGGGAGGTCATTCCAGAGGGCAGGAGCTGCCACAGAGAAGGCTCTCCCCCTGGAGGTTGCCAGCCGACATTGACTGGCTGACGGCACCCTGAGGAGGCCCTCTCTATGGGAGCGGACTGGTCGGTGGGAGGTATTTGGCAGGAGGTGGTCTTGCAAGTAACCAGGTCGCTTGCCATGGAGCACTTTAAAGGTTGTTACTAGCACCTTGAAGCGCACCCAGAAAGCCACAGGCAGCCAGTGCTGCTCGCGCAGGAGAGGTGTTACATGGGAGTGTCTCGGGGCTCCCAAAATCCCCCGCGCGGCCGCATTCTGAACTAGCTGGAGCCTCCGGGTGCACTTCAAGGGGAGCCCCATGTAGAGAGCGTTGCAATAGTCTAGGCAGGAGATGACGAGGGTTGAGTGACCGTGCGTAGGGCGTCACGATCCAGAAAGAATGGAATGGAAAGAAAATGAAAATAATTCTTTAGAGATGACTTTTACTGAATAACCCTACATGAAGTGTTGTGTCTGGCTTTTGTATTAGTAAAGGCTAAATTATTGATTGGACACTTCATGCTAATCTCGGTTTTAAGCATTCCTAAGCAGTCTGATACGTTTATTGATCAGACTTAACTGATTATGTGCCCATATAAGTCATCAACAATTATTAGCATCTTTACTACAGTGCATAAAAGTGCCTGACGTTATGGATTAGAGTGTGTAAGCACTAATTGATACAGTTTACTTTTAATATGTTTGAGTCTTTGGGTAGTTGTTAACTTATTGCAGCAAAAGAATTGTTTCCTTCTCTTTCTCTTGGCTCCCATTGTTAAGATGAAATAAAGTTACAGGCAGATACAACGGTGCAATTGAGCGTTTTCAAAAGTAAACACTATGAATTGTTGCTCTGTTTTAAATGTGTTTATTTCTAATTTGTATAAAGGGGACGTGGCTCAGTGGCTTAGACGCTGAGCTTGTTGATCAGAAAGGTTGGCAGTTTGGTGGTTCAAATCCCTGGCGCCGCGTAAGGGAGTGAGCTCCTGTTACTTGTCCCAGCTTCTGCCAACCAAGCAGTTCTTTGAATGTGGACTTTGCTGTCTTCAAAACAGCAGCATTTATCTTTCAAATGCCATTCATTTCATAGATTGCAGGAAGAGTTTTCAACCAATACAACACAAACACACACACACACTTTACAACTCAAATAAGGCAGAAGCTTGTTCACTCTGTGAATAAAACACCCAGGCCCAAACTGATCAATCTGATATGTGCAGTAAAATAATAATAATAATAATAATAATAATAATAATAATAATAATAATAATGATGATGATGATGATGATGATGATGATGATGATGATGATGATGATGATGATGATGATGATGATGATGATCATCATCATCATCATCATCATCATCATCATCATCGTCATCGTACTAAAATTACAATGAAATTGGTTTGAGCGTCGTGCTAACATTTGCATCAGGTGGAATATAGACAGCAGTGATAACTATAACAGAAATCTCTCTAGGTAAATAAAATGGCCGACAAATGACAGTTGAGAATTCCACGTCTGTAGAACGTATGTATAAGCAACTCTACTGTTAGTACACCAGTTATTATGTGTGTAAATACACAGTCCTCCACCTTTGCTTTTACCAGAGTTGTTGTTTCTGTCAAAGCGGTGTGTGGTGCGCTTAGTTAGCTCCACAGATGCATCCGGTACAAGTGGATGAAGCCAGGTCTCTGTGATGATCATCACACAGCAGTCACGAATGAGCTTATTCGTTGCCATCCATAGCTCTAGTTCATCAGTTTTGTGGTCAAAGGATCTAGAGTTGGTTAGGAAAATGCTTGGTAATGCTGGTCTGTGAGGCTGCTTCCGTAATCGAACTAGCAAACCTGCTCTGCATCCCCGCTTCTGCTTCGGCTCTCTTCGCCGCCTCCTAGGCCAAACAATGATCCATGGAGAGCCTGGCAGTCTTACTATGTCACTCGGTATATTATGAGACTGTTGGAAGTCGCTGGTAATATCGAGTCAACTAGAAGATCCAATCTTTAATAAAAACTTAATAACTACCTGCGGGTATAGACTAGTTTTTCCCTAACTCTACTGTGATACCAGGAGCTCAAAGCCGCAGTGCCTAAGCACGCCGCCATCTTGGAATGGGGCAATATAGAGAACAAACCTAACAGATTCTGCAGTCCATCAGCATCCATCTGAAGCAAAATGCCTTCAAGAAAAAAACAAAGAAAGGTCAGAGGCCTTTTGAAATAGTACCTTTAGGAACAACCAATACAGGTTTAGCTCCAACAGTCCTTCAGTTGGTGGAGTAACAAAATGCAGCTGCCATCCCACTTGCTTTTTAGGAAAATCTGAAGTGCTTTGGGGAAAAATTGGAAAGTGGATTAAAAATAACCCCTTTTATTTTTAAAAAACTTTTAAAACTTGACTTCTCCATTTCCAGCAGAACATTTTTATGATTTGCTTCCTTTCCAATGTAATAGAAATCACAGACAATACCCAAAAATAAAGGAGAGAACAACATCAGAAATGCCTTCTTAATAATATTCCTCTGAGGTTAGGATAAAGATTTATGCTGGTCCTCCAAGAAGATCTGCTCTCTAATCAAAATCTTGATTTTCACTTGCTTTTTCTTATCTTCACTAGTGCTTGTCATTCAAAAGCTTTTTTTTTTAAAAGTCTTCATTATCATAAAATAAAGACCTGCACTTATTAACTTTTGTGCTTCGGAAATAGCACTGCTAATGGTCTACCAGCATGGATCCACTAAATTCCATTGATTTGCTGCTCTCTGGTCTGTGCCTGTAAAGATAATGACTGGAAGTGCGTTTTCCTTTTCATATTTCTCCTACGACTCTTTTGAAGCGGCCAGCAGATTACTGAAAAGAAAACAAATGTAATGTAATACCTACCTTTTACCAGAGACAAATAATGTTTGAATTCTGGGGAATAGAAAGGACATTTTGATGGGGACGGCCACTGTGCCTGATTTAGTGAGACATTCAATCAAAACTCCATGCTGTTCAACACCAATCTCCTGGAAAGACCAATTGTTGTTCTGAAAGAAAGGAGCAATCCCAAAATAAGGCACTCAAAAGGCGGTTGTCTATCCAAGACGGGAGTTAAAAGGAAAAAAAAACACTACTCAGATATAAGGAATTATTTAATACTAGCACATTGCTGTGGCCCAGTCTGGTTAATGGCCAACCAATCTGTGTGTAGATGTACATCTGCACACACAAACACGTACACACAACCACTATATAACCCCCAACCTACCAACCTACTGTATTTCTCCCTCTCTCCCTCTCTCTCCCTCTACCTACCTACCAGTGGTGGGTTTCTGCAGGCTCGCACCTACTCGCGAGAGCCGGTTGGTGAAATTTAGAGAACCCGTGAGAGGGGGTTCCACCAGCGTACCTGGAAGTAAATCTGGCCCTCTGCTGCCAGTGACCCAATAGGAAGGAAAGGAAAGGAAAGGAAAGGAAAGGAAAGGAAAGAAAGAAAGAAAGAAAGAAAGAAAGAAAGAAAGAAAGAAAGAAAGAAAGAAAGAAAGAAAGAAAGAAAGAAAGAAAGAAAGAAAAAGAAAGAATTTATCATCCCAATTGAGTCCAAAATTTTGGTTGCTAAGCAAGAGCGTTGTTAAATGAGTTTCACCACATTTTAAAAGGTGGCCACTCCCACCCTGTCACATGACTGCCAAGCCACGCCCACAAAATAGGCCACACCTACAGAGTAGGTTCTAAAAAATTTGAAACTCACCACTGCTACCTACCTATGGACAGAGTATTTTATGTCATAAAGGATGACATAATACCTGTGGCCCAGTGCTCTCTCTGTATCCATCTACCTACCTTTTTTACAATTTTTTACATTTCTGTTGCATGTACCTGGCACAGGTGTGACATCTACCCAATCTATATATATATCATTGGTGCCTTATTTGAAAGGAACATTGTGTGAAAATTTGGAAGCGATCGGTGCAGGACTTTCGGAGATTAGCGGTTTTGAACAAACTCTTGTTACATTTTTATTTATATAGATACATTGTGAACTAAAGTGGCGAGAGGAGTTACGAGAACTGGGGAGAGATTTGGACTGGTGGTCTTATGCCCAAATTCAAGCACGGTTTGGGAAAGATAAGAGGAATGATGGGGTATATACCTCATCCCTTTGACCGATTCGCTTCCACAGAGAGGGACTTCTCCGGGTGCCGTCCACCAGGCAATGCCAGCGGGCGACGCCCAGGGGAAGGACCTTCTCTGTGGTGGGCCCAACCCTCTGGAATGACCTACCCCCTGAAATTAGAACAACGGCGGACCTCCGCTCCTTCCGCCAGAAGTTAAAGACTCACTTCTTCCATCAGGCCGGCCTGGCCTAATGTCTACATTCCTAGCCACAAAATGAAATTGTATAAATTTTTAGGGGGTATTGTTAGGGTTTTAAGGGTTTTAATAGTGATTTTAGCACAGGGGTTAATTTCATTTGATTTTAACATTTTGTATTTGTATATTGTTGTATTTTTGGATTTTTAAATTGCCTGTGCACCGCCCCGAGTCCCCATGGGGGAGAGGGTGCGGTCTATAAATTAATACATTATTATTAATTATTAAATTATTAAATACAACATGGAGTTGGAGTTAGATAAGATATTATTAGGAGAAGACGATAAATGTAGTTCAAAAATCTACCTGGTGTTATTAGAACGATGGATAGGTGAAGCCATACTGAAAGACACAATGATAGCCTGGGGGAGAAATTTTGGATACGTATTACATTTAGATCAATGGGAAAAGATTTGGCAACAAAACATTAGCATGACTAAAGCAGTCCTTTAAAGAAAATTCTTATAAAATGGTATATAGATGGCATCTACCCCCAGCAAGACTCGCAAAGATGTTCCGAGGATTGTCTGAAATATGCTGGAAAGGTGAGTCTGCCAAAGGCACGTACTAACACCAGTGGTGGACATGCCCGGCGGCCAAAAAATATTGGAAACAGATTGTAAAATGGATAAGTGAAATAACGGACACACACATACAACAGAAACCAGAAACAATATTATTAGGAATTCGCCTGGGCGTAATTAGAAAAGAAAAATGGTATCTTTAATTGTATTTTAATTGGATTTTATACTCTTATTGTTCTTATTATTGCCGGTACACCGCCCTGAGTCCCGCAAGGAGGAAGGGCGGTCTAAAAATTTAATAAATCTAAATCTAAATCTTATAATACATATATTAGTGGCCACAAGGATTTGTTATGCCCAAAAATGGAAAGATAAGGCAATACCTGATGACTATCAAATTATACAGAAAATATGAGAATGTGCAGAAGCAGATAGACTATCGTATATACCAGTCAGGGGTGGGTTCCTGCCAGTTCTAATCTCTTCTCTAGAAGAGGTTCCACAAATCTACAGGGCCGTTTGGAACTGGTTCCAGCTCCGTCCCCCTGCCCGTCCGCCCATCATCAGGATGAAGAGCGAGAGGAGGAATTCTGGGAGTTGAAGTCCACAAGTCTTAAAGCTGTCAAGTTTGAACACCCCTGGGGTTTTTTTTTCTAAAGGGTTAGGGATGCAAGGGTCTGGTAACTTGGCAGCTTTAAAACTTGCGTGCTTCAAATGCCAGAGTTTCTGAGCCAACATTTTGGTTGCTAAGCAAGAGCGTTGTTAAATGAGTTTCACCACATTTTACAAGTTGGCCATGCTCACCCAGTCACATGGCTGCCAAGCTACTCCCACTCAGTCACATTTTATTTATTTTATTTATTTTATTTTAATCACATTTATATCCCGCCCTTCTCCACGAAGGACCCAGAGCGGCACACAGGAATTTAAAAACATACAAAACAATAAATACAGAATTTAAAAACATATTAAATTACAATCCTATGCTAAAAATCCAAATTAAAATCCCCAGAAGGGAGGTTAGGCTAGGCCGGCTTGCTGAAAGAGATGTGTCTTTAGACATGGCTGCAAGCCACTCCCACCTGGTCACATGGCTGCAAGCCACTCCCATCCAGTCACATGGCTGGCAAGCCAGTCCCCCCCAGTCACATGCCTGGCAAGCCACTCCCACCCAGTCACATGGCTGCCAAGCCACTCCCACCCAGTCACATGGCTGGCAAGCCAGTCCCACAAAGCAGGCCACACCTACAGAAGAGGTTCTAAAAAATTTTGAAACCCACCACTGATACCAATGATAGCAAACCTTTTTTGGCTCACGTGCCAAAAGTGGGTGGAGAGCAGGGAGGTCGTCTTCAGGAGTGCCACACCCGTAATGCTATGCGCACAACCCACGTGCATGTGTGCACGACCAATGCCCCCCCTCTCCATTTTGGCATGTTTTTTTTCACCCTCCCCAGGATATAGGAGCCTGGGGAGGGTGAAAACCGCTTCCCCTGCTACTCCGGAGACTCTTCGGAGGCTTCAGTAGCTTCTCTGAAGCCACCGGAGTGTGAAAAAAATGGCCTCAAAATAAGGCCGAAGTCAGCTGGCCAGCGTGCGCGTGAGCGCTGGCCACCTGACAGGGCAACACCTTGTGTGCCCTGACAAATGGCTCTGCGTGCTACCTGTGACATCCGTGCCATAGGTTCGCCATCACGGGTATATACTAAAGGAAAAAGAGGAATCTGATTTTTTTAGGAGTTGGGACGGTTGGTGTAAGTGGTTGGAAAGGAGAAGAGGAAGAATGGATGAGTAGTATGAGTCCCTTGGGAAAGGGAGCGGTATATAAGTTTAATAAATGAATGAATGAATGAATGGGAGGGGTCCTCAACTCAAGTTGATATCCACAATATAGAATTGGAAAATAAGGAAGCTTCCGTTCTTTATTCAATCACTTGTATAAAATCTGGGCAGGCGTTAGTTCTGCCAGTGTGAGTATGTTGGTGGAGGATGTTTGAGGGAAGGGTTGGTATGAGTGTGTAAAGAAGGGGGTGGTGGTTTTCGTTTAATGTCTGTACAAAATTCAATAAAATATTTAAATCAAAAAATAAGACACTAAATAATAGCCACAACCACAGCACCTTGCCTGCCACTAATGATGATGGGGTTGATGGGTGGTAATGGGGGGTAGAGCTGTAGGATCTGATTAATGCTCATTTCCAGAGGTGGTATTCACTTACTATATTTTTCAGAGTATAAGACGCACCTGTTTCCCTCAAAAAAGAGGCTGAAAATCTGGATGCGTCTTATACACTGAATACAGCATTTTTTTGCCTCCCGAAACCCTGCCTCCTTCACTGGAGACTAAAACACATGAAGAATGGTTACAGGAACTGGGCATGGCTAGTCTAGTGAAGAGAAGGACCCGGGGAGGCATGATAGAAGTGTTCCAACATTTGAGGGGCTGCCCCAGAGAGAAGGAGGGGGGGGGGGTCAAGCTACTTTCCAATGCACCTGAAGGCCAGACAAGGAACAATGGATGGGAACTGAACGAGGAGAGATTCAACCTAGAAGTAAGGAGGAATTTCCTGACAGAGAGAGCAATCAACCCAAGGAACAGAAGTTGCCTTCAGAAGTTGTGAGAGCTTCATCCCTGGAGGCTTTCAAGAAGAGACTGGACAGTCACTTGTCAGAAATGGTGTAGGGTCTCCTGCTTGGGCGAGGAGTTTGAGTAGATGACCTACAAGGTCCCTTCCAACTCTGTTCATCTGTATCTGCAAGTCATCCAAAAACCAGCATGAAGATGAGAAGCTCAAGAAGTCCACAGATAGCCAAATGTTTTGGGAACCGCTGTTATTTATAATGCAATTTCTAGCCCGTTTTTGAAGTGTGGAGGTTTAGAAGCCTCTTTTAATGCTGCTCTCCGTATTTCTGCAATAAAAAATAAAAGATATGGGCAAACTTTCCCAATTCAGATAAAAAGAAAGGAATAAACTATGCTGCTATCATGCAGCATACAGATAGCACTTGCCCAAATCTCTTTATGATTGCTTCCAGAAGCTTCGTACTAATATTAAATAGCGTTGGGGAGATTGTAGTCTATCTTACTCTTTACTTATTGCATGAGATCAAGTCTCTAACACCCCCCCCCCCGTCCCACCATGCCAGTTCTCTTTTTGTTATCGGAGTGAAACCACAGAATATCCAAGTTTTCGTTTGAATGCAGTAAACGAATAAGCGAAAAAGAGAAGGCAGCCATAAATATTAGTAACAAATAATACTCATCTGTGAAACGGAACAAAAAAGGTTAACTTGTAGTTATTGGAAAAGGAAGGGCCCTCTATTTAGCAGCATAGCTCATGTTTACAGATGAACAGAGTTGGAAGGGAGCTTGTAAGTCATCTACTCCAACCTCCCACCCAAGCAGGAGACCCTACCCCATTTCTGACCCATGGCAATCCAGTCTCTTCTTGAAAGCTTCCAGTGATGAAGTTTTCAAGAACTTTCGAAGGCAACTTCCAGTGATGAAGTTCCCAGAACTTCCAAAGGCAACTTCTGTTCCATGGGTTGAATGTTCTCACTGTCAGGAAATTCCACTTTATTTCCAGGTTGAATCTCTCCTTGGTCAGTTTCCATCCATTGTTCCTTGTCTGGCTTTCAGGTGGCTTGGAAAATAGGTTGACCACCCTCCTCCTCTCTGTGGTAGCCCCTTAAATATTGGAACCTGGTCCTTCTCTTCACTAGACTAGCCATGCCCAGTTCCTGCAACCATACATTATATGCTTTGGCCTCCAGTCCCCTAATCATCCTGGTCGTTCTTCTCTGCACTCTTTCTAGAGCAGTGGTTCTCAACCTTCCCAATGCCAGGACCCTTTAATACAGTTCTTCATGTTGTGGTGACCCCCAACCATAAAATTGGTGTCTTAGTTCCTAAGACCATCGAAAATATGTGTTTTCCAATGGTCTTAGGCGACCCCTGGGAAAGGGTCGTTCGACCCTCAAAAGGGTGCCAACCCACAGGTTGAGAACCGCTGCTCTAGAGTCTCAACATCTTTTTTTATAGTGTGGTGACCAAAACTGGATGCAGTACTCTTGGTGTGGTCTTACTGCGGACTACTATAGAGTAGTCTTAGTGCCTCACTTGATCTTGATTGCGTCCCTCTGTTAATGCAGCTAAATATTGCATTGGCTTTTGGGGCTGCCGCTGCACACTGCTGGCTAATATTTAGCTGGTTGCTCAAGCCTCTTATAACTGAGAATGCTATTTCAGCCTTCTCTTATTCAGCTTTAGACATTGAAGGGCTCCTGTCATTTCAGATGCAAATGATTGTCATTACAGAGAAATTGGAGCCATCTGAGGGCCACTCAATCTCCCACACCTTTGCCAAGCCTCCCTTCTGAGCATTATTTGAACTAGTATTTGAGGGGCTGCCACAAAGAGGAGGGGGGTCAATTTATTCTCCAAAGCACCTGAGGGCAGGACAAGAAGCAATGGGTGGAAACTGATCAAGGAGGGAAACAACTCAGAACTGAGGAGAAACTTCCTAACAATGAGGACAATTAACCAGTGGAGCAGAAATTGCCTTCAGAAGTTGTGGGTGTTTCATCGCTGGAGGTTTTGAAGAAGAGACTGGACAGTCACTTGTCTGAAATGGAATGGCATCTCTTGTTGAGCAGCGGGCTGGAGTAGAAGACCTCCAAGGTCCCGTCCAGCTCTGTTTTGTTTCTGATTCATTCTCATCTTATCTCGCCTTATCCACCCTTATGGAGAATAATAATAATAATAATTTAATTTCTTGACCGCTCCCTCTCCCCATAGGGACTCGGAGCGGTGCACAGGGAAACTAAAACAATGAATATACAATAAATATACAGACATATTAAAAACAAATTAAACGATACCTGTGCTAAAATACCCATTTACATACTACATACTAAAATTCCCACTTAAACAGCTAAAACCCCATAGAGAGAGACTAACCTAGGCCGGCCAAACAGAAAAGATATGTTTTTAATTTCAGACGGAAGGAGCGGAAGTCCGTGGTCGTTCTAATGTCGGGGGGAAGGTCATTTCAGAGGGCTGGGCCCGCTGGAGAAGCTGCGCAGAAAGGTTGAATCAGTCTTGAAACTTAAGAACAGAGGGAAATGAATCGAAAAATGACACTGCTTCCAAGAATATTCAAAGTTGGAATGATTACTCAAGTATCTTTCTGGAAAATGGGGAATGAGCAGAGTGAGAGTTACCCCCGCTTCTGGCTTCATAACAGATTTGTCTCATGAATTATGACAGAGCCATCTTTTAAAAGAAATAATTCTACCCGTGCTTTTAATTTATATTGTGTGATAAGGTCACCCACTCCTTGCTCAGAATCTCGGTATTTCTTATGAGAGGGAGCTGCAAAGCCGCTAAGCCACCATTCCCATCAAAAAACCTGAAGCCCAGGTATTGCAAGGAGGACAATAAAACATTCTTCCCAAGCTTAGCAGACCTCCAGCAACTGTCTAAAAAATGTTTTTTCCTGTTACAATCCAAGTAGACTGGAACCAAATTCCAAATCGTAACTTGTCCGCAGTTTGAAATATGCCACAGTTGAGTTAGAACTAAATTAACTGTGTTGGGGAATGTAGCTGGTGTCACCGGATCGTTGAGGTCTGGAATTGCTTTAAGACTAGCACAAAATTATTGGGTGGAAGTGCTTCCAATTAGGAAATATAAATATACAGTAAGAAGGCAGTTTAAGAGTCAGGCATCAAGTGACAGCTAATGTGGGAGAAGGATTCACAAAACATTGGCTGAAATCCACCATCAGTCACAGAGTCTCAGCAGGGCCAGCAATTAACTTATAACCAACTCTACTTCATGGAGAAAGTCCTATGCTCAACGCCTTAAACCGAGAGGTAGAATAGAAACCTATTGAATGAATAAATAAACAGATAAATAATGCAGAAGTCCACGATTAAAGTCACAGCCAAACTGTAGGAAAGAGCAACTGTTTACTTTGCTACACAATTCCCTTTGCTGTTATAACGATGGGGATGAACGGTTATTGGGCTTCACCTGATCTCACCTGGTTCTGTATTCAGGCTGATCTTATTATGGCCATTTATCGTTCCAAAGCGGAGCAATTCAGAAAGAGACTTCTCCAAGTCAGGGAAATAAATGGAGTATGGTTTTTTAGGGTTTTTTAAAAATGTTCTAGCTTTGCCCTGCATTATCATGACACTAAGTTTCTGTTGCAACTGGGTTTCCCTATTGCTTTCTGGACTTTGAGGGGCTTACTAACTGAAGGTAACGCCTCGTGAACTTGACTAAAATAGGCTGAAGTGCGTGAAATGGGGCTGAAATGAAGCCGCTTGGCTTTCATAGGCTACTGTGCTTCCTCTGAGGTCAATTAGGCGTTCTGTGTCATTTACGTTCATTGCCACTGACCTTTTTGTAAGGGATCATTCTTGGTGATGCATTTAAAGGCAGTAGGTGTGTGCTTCGGGATAGCAATAGTAATAGCACTTGGACTTATGGACCACTGCACACCATACTCTAAATGGTTTAAGGCAGGGGTCTGCAAAGTCGGCTCTTTTAAGCCTGGTGGACTTCAACTCCCAGAGTTCCCCAGCCAGCATAGCTGGCTGGGGAATTCTGGGAGTTGAAGTCCACCAGTCTTAAAAGAGCCGACTTTGCAGACCCCTGGTTTAAGGAGTCTGCATCTTGCCCCACGGAACCTCATTTTACCCACCTTGGAAGGATGGAAGGATGAGTCAACCTTGAGCTGGTCAGGATCGAACTGCTGGCTGTGGGCAGAGTTTGCCTGCAATACAGCATTCTAACTATTATAGGGCTTATTAAAATAATCCTCCGTCTCCTTCTCCTTTTGTTCTTGCTCCTCCTCCTCCTCCTCCACCACCACCACCATGAGATATAGGAGAAATAGAAATAGCTCTGAGATGTGCATACAGCTCCATAGTGCTGTACAGCCTTCTCTAAGCACTTTACAGAGTCAACATCCTTTTCCCCCAACCCTCTGGGTCCTCAATTTACCAACCTTGGCAGGATGGAAGGATGAGTCAACCTTGAGCCAGTCAGGATTGAATTCCTGGCTGTGGGCAGAGTTTACCTGTAATACTGTATTCTAACCATTGTGCAACCAGGGGTCATTCGAATAATCCTCCTCCACACACCCCCCACCACCATGAGATATAGGAGAAACAACAATAGCAATTAGATGTGCATACAGCTCCATAACGCTGCCCAGCCTTCTCTAAGCGATTTACAGAGTCAATACAGCACTCCCAACAATCTGGGTCCTCATTTTACTGACCTCGGAAGGATGGAAGGCTGAGTCAATCTTGAGCTGATCAAGAAAAGCCAATGCAATCCTAAACTGCATTAACAAAGGGATACAATCAAGATCAAGTGAGATACTAATATCACTCTATGAAGCCTTAGTAAAGCCACACCTAGAATACTGCACACAGTTTTGGTTACCTCACTATAAAAAAACACGATGTGGAGACTCTAGAAAGAGTGCAGAGAAGAGCAACCAAGATGATTAGGGGACTGGAGACTAAAACATATGAAGAACAGATGCAGGAACTGGACATGGCTAGTCTAATGAAGAGAAGGACCAGGGGAGACATGATAGCAGTGTTCCGATATTTGAAAGGCTGCCTCAGAGAGGAAGGGGGGTCAAGGTATTTTCCAAAGCACCTGAAGGCCAGACAAGGAACAATGGATGGAAACTGACCAAGGAGAGATTAAACCTAGAAATAAGGAGGATTTTTCTGACAGAGAGAACAATCAATTGATGAAACAGAAGTTGCCTTTGGTAGTTGTGAGAGCTACATTACTTGAGACTTTCTAGGAGAGATTGGACTTCCATCTGCCAGAAATGATGTAGGATCTCCTTCTTGAGCTGGGGGTTGGACTAGATGACTTATAAGGTCCCTTCCAACTCTGTTAATCTGTTAAAAACAAATTCCTGGCCATGGGAAGACTTAGCCTGTAATAGTACATTTTAACTAATGTGCCACCAAGTCTCCTAGATGCCATTCTTATTTATTTCACAAACAGTGCAGGTTGATATGTTGGCTTGTTTAGATTTTGAACATCTTCACTGTTGTTCTTCTGGGAGAGACAGTGACAATAACTGTAATATTCCTATTTACACACACACACACACACACACACACGTGTGTGTGTTAGTTTTTATGAGCTGATCAATAAATTTAAATTTGATTAAATTTATTGATCAGCTCATAAAAACTAACACACATATCTAAAAAAAAAATTACACAATGGAACTCATGGTTCTCTGTCTAGATGGTCTCTGGTGATGAGCCGAAAGGCAGAGAAGGAAACAGTATGTCTCCTCCCTTAATTGGGGCCCTAACAGGAAGTTGTGAAAACAATTATCTATCTATCTATCTATCTATCTATCTATCTATCTATCTATCTATCTATCTATCTATCTATCTATCTATCTTATCTACCTACCTACCTACCTACCTACCTACCTACCTACCTACCTACCTACCTACCTACCTACCTACCTACCTACCTATCTATCTATCTATCTATCTATCTATCTATCTATCTATCTATCTATCTATCTATCTATCTATCTATAAAATTCAGAATTAAACTCCATGCTGACAGGAAGAGGAATTACATAATTGGGAACGCCCCTTTTTCACCTGGTCATATAACCTGTAGTGTGATTATTTTTGGGATAGCCAGTGCTTAATGAAACCACTGCAAGGCAATATAATGGAAGTCTTTAAAAAGATGTTAGACAGCCATTTGTCTGAAATGGTATAAGGTTCCTGCCCATGCAGGGGGTTGGACTAGAAGACCTACAAGGTCCCTTCCAACTCTGCTATTGTATTATTATTGTATTATTATTGTATTAATGCATGCTGGAAAAAAATTCTCAGGCCTATACTAGACACTGATTTTGCAGATTGGAAACTTTCTATCTGGTCAGGGAAAAAAGAGAGAGAGATGAGATTTCTGAAAATGTCTGCTCATGACTTTACTATCTCCGATCCAATGACTGCGTTTTTATTGTTAACAAATGCAATCCTTCCCAATGAAAATACGTATAGTTTTGTTTTTTTCATTTCCTCTTTCTAATTTATTCAACTACCCCATACATGGCCCTGGGTTATTTTTCATTTCCTGCAGCGTAGAGAGCTGTAAAGCTCTCTTCTTCTGCTAAGAAAATTGTATAAAAGATAAAAGGTAAGAGACTCCCATGAGGCTGGCTGCATGGGCCTATCTGTGCAGTTTCCTTGCAAAGTGCTGAAGTTTGACTTCTTTCTTCTTCTTCTTTCTTCTTCTTCTTCCCTCCTCCCTCCTCTTCCTCTTCTTCTTCCTCCTCCTCTTCTTCTTCTCCCTCCTCCTCCTCCTACTTCCTCCTCCTCTTTTTCTTCCTCCTCCTCTTTTTCTTCTCCCTCTCCCTCACCCTCTCCCTCTCCCCCTCCTCCTCCTCCTCCTCCTCCTCCTCCTCCTCCTCCTCCTCCTCCTCCTCCTCCTCTTCTTCTTCTTCTTCTTCTTCTTCTTCTTCTTCTTCTTCTTCTTCTTCTTCTTCTTCTTCTTCTTCTTCTTCTTCTTCTTCTTCTTCTTTCTCCTTCTCCTCTCCTCCTTTTCCCTCCCCCGCCTCCTCCTCCTGCTTCTTCCTCCTCCTCTTCTTCTCCCTCCTCCTCCTCCCTCCTCCCTCCTCCTCCTCCTCCTCCCTCCTCCTCTTCTTCTTCCTTCCTCCACTTCTTCTTCTCCCTCCTCCTCCTCCTCCTCTTTTTCTTCCTCCTCCTCTTTTTCTTCTCCCTCTCCCTCCTCCTCCTCCTCCTCTTCTTCTTCCTCCTCCTCTTCTTCCTGCTCCTCCTCCTCCTTCTTCCCAATTTATTCTTAATCTATTAATCAATCTTCTTCTCCTCCTCCTCCTTCTTCCTCCTCTTTTTCTTCTCCCTCTTCCTCTTTTTCTTCTCACTCCTCCTCCTCCTCCTCCCTCCTCCTTCTCCTCTTCTTCCTCCTCCTCCTCTTCTTCCTCCTCCTGTTCTTCCTGCTCCTCCTCCTCCTTCTTCCCAATCTATTCTGTAGCCCCGGAGATTCTTGATGATCTCCCATGCAAGCGGGTATCAATCTATTATATTTTTTCATGTGGATCAGAAAAATGTAAATTCCATCCCTTTAAATGACATCCAAGGAGATAAGGGTGAGATTCTACCGGTTCGGTCTGATTTGGGTGGACCGGTAGCTCTGACTATCAAGTGAGCCCACTCGCCTGCCCCTCTGCTATATTCACCTCTATTTCCTTTTCCAAGCCCAGCTCATCGGCAGGGCAGAGTGGATTGCCACCCCTCAGCAGCTTCCCTCGCTAGAAGTAACGCTGAAGATGAGTTTTCTGTAAACTCTGCATGTGTGCACTCAATGAACCAATTGTTAAGACGGTAGGATCCCACCCCTGCGAGGAGATCTTAAGCCTCTGCAATGACATCCATGCATAGATGAGGAGAAAGGAAATTTGATGGCGGAAGAAGGATTGTTTAGATCAGGGGTGTCAAACTCAAGGCTTGTGCTTACATTTGGCCCCCAGGCCCGGCCTGGAAACAGCAAAGGATTGGCCTGTGGTGCCTTTGGTAGCGGAAATGGAGCTCGGGGGGGATATGTGTGTCCCTCCTACGCCCCATTTTCACCCATGGCGACTTCCTGTAGCCCTCCGCCAGTGAAAATGGAGCTCAAAGAGGGGCTTCCATTTCCTCGTTTGCATTTGAGCACCCAAGAAGGGACAGGAAAGGAGAAAGGGAAAGGGGAAAGTCAAAGAAAAAGAAGGAAAGATGGGAAGAGAGGTAGGAAGGCAAAATAAGGGAAAAAGGGAAGAAGAAAGGAGAAGGAAGATGGAAGGAAAAAAGAAGAAAAGGAAGGAAGGAAGGAAGGATGGATGGATGGATGGAAGGAAGGAGGAAGGAAGGAAGGAAGGAAGGAAGGAAGGAAGGAAGGAAGGAAGGAAGGAAGGAAGGAGATTATAATGAGGGAGGGTCTCAGGGAAGTCCTGCCTTAGCACTTGCCCACCACAGGTCCCCTCTGAGAGGAGTCCTGTGCCATGCCCACCATGGCCATGTGTGCCCTGGCCATACCCGCCTAGCCACGTCCCTGCCCTTTGAGGTCAACACAACCCTGTTGATTGTTGGTCTCAACAAAGGGTGCAATTCTGCATACTTACATATACAATAGACTAATTCCTGATTCCAGCAGAAGGACAACTCTGTGGGAAGACTACTATGCCGGCAACTACAATTACAAAACTTTTTTTACAAAGCAAGAGAAAATTTACCCAAATACCACATGGGATTCTACAATTCCAACATTGTTCAATGTGTGGAAGAGAAGGAAACAGTGATAATGCTTGGCTAGGTGCCTCTGGAGATTGTCAGTCATCCAGGTCATGCTTGTTCTCTTCTCCACCATCTGGATGAGAAGTGAAACATCTTCAAACATCTTCAAAGAAAAACCAGAAAGTCCACTTGCCCCTTGAAAAATCACCTTTGGGACAACTGTGACCCGGAGGACTGAGAATCTCCATAGACAATTGAATTATTTGGGTATTGTCCCAAAGTGCTATTTGAAATGGCAACTGGACTTTCTTGGTTTTCACTTGAAGGCAATTTGCTTCTCAACCAAGAAGCTTCTTAAGTTCTGATTGGAGAGAGCAAAACAGCTTCAAGCAAAAACAAAGAATAATAGAATAACAGAATTGGAAGGGACCTTGGAGGTCTTCTAGTCCAACCCCCTGCCTAGGCATGAAACCTTACACCGCTTCAGACAAATAGTTGTCCCATCTCTTCTTAAAGCCTTCCAGTGCTGGAGCATTCACAACTTCTGGAGGCAAGTTGTTCCACATGATTAAAGCACCTTTGGGACATTAATGACCTGAATGACTGAAAATCTCCATAGACAATCACAATACAATACAATACAATACAATACAATACAATACAATACAATACAATACAATACAATACAATACAATACAATACAATACAATACAATACAATACAATACAATACAATACAATACAATACAATAGCAGAGTTGGAAGGGACCTTGGAGGTCTTCTAGTCCAACCTCCTGCCTAGGCAGGAAACCCTATACCATTACAGACAAATGGCTATCCAACATCTTCTTAAAGACTTCCAGGGTTGGAGCATTCACAACACACAATACTTAATTTCATCTGACCTAGGCTGCCCCAAAACCATGAAACAAACTCCTTGTCCTGACAAAAACAAAAACAAAAAAACCCCTTTTTATTAATTGATTGAATTCCTCTCATTCACATCCAGCAAAATCTTTCAAGGGTGAATATACAGTCACAGACCTTCTCTGGCTTGGAGAGCTGCCAGGCTGATATCTGCAAAAACGTGGCAGGGAGTCTCAGAGAATCACAAACCAATTAAGCAAACTAATGGTCTCCTGCAAACTCCACTCCCCTTTCGCTCCTCTGTTATTCCCTATGGAAGGGGCCATTTATCGTCCACCTCTGTCCTTACTCCCAAGTCGACCCCTGTTCTTTAGCATTCCCTTTGTCTGGCAATTCTGCGCATGCGCACATTGGGAACAGGCTCCAGCTGTTCGTCTGCCTCATTGATGTCCAACTCCGAAGGCAGCTGATAACTGTCAGATGGTCCTGGCCCCCTCTCTGCCTCTGACACAGAGCCCTCCTCTGAGCCTTCCCCAGACTCCAGGACTGGCCCAGGTTCCTCCCCAACCTCCTCACTCTCCGAATCTGCTGCCAGCTTCCCTGGCTGCAATATAAGTACTCTCTGCCACTATTTCGTTTGAAGGCAATGAAATGCATGTGAATTCTGAACTATTCTTTTAGCCCAATGTTTTCCAAGGCTTATCATAATACAGAGACCAGTGAACCCCAAAAAATGTCACACCCATGCCACAGGCATCAATAAAAGCCCGGGTTATAAGTTGCCATTAAGCGATGTCATATTCTTGTGATGCAGCCTAATCAAGTGTCAAAAAAGAGAACCAGAACATGATTATATGTCAAGGATTCAGAAACGATGCACGGAGAGCATCGAAGTCAAGCTGGAAGAGGCGGTGGGGGAGGAACCCTCCATTGATGCTGGAAAAGAACATCACCTTTTGCAATCAAAATGAAATGATCCTAATACCCAAAGTGGAACAATAATAGTTTAATGAAATAGTCATCTGGAAGGGCGACTTAATTTTTTTTTTTTTTTTAAAGAAAATCTTTCAGTGGGTGATAGTGACTTGATAAACAGGTTGTTAAAGAAAATAATGGGACTTTGATTTTACTGGAAATCAGGAATCATTTCATTTTGAACGATTAGCAAGAAAGGAGATGCTGTGCAGCTTCTTTGATTCGGTCCCAAGAATGGAGACCCTGAATAATAAGGATTAATGATCCCCTCTTTTAAATAGTTTGGCTCCAGCAATCAGAAGGGTGAGCCAATTGGCTTATGATTGCAATCAGGTATAATATTAGGATGAGAATTATTCGGAGCTGTGGTGGAATCTGTGTACATCTCTTTGATTGTGAATTCCAGGAGAGAGAGAGAGAGAGAGAGAGAGAGAGAGAGAGAGAGAGAGAGAGAGAGAGAGAGAGAGAGAGAGAGAGAGATCCTGGGCCCTGAAAAACTGTTCTAAAAGTTATACTGACATCCTGCAATGATGAAAGTGGCAGTCACTCCTCAGTTGGTTTCAGAGAATTAAAGGGGATTTGTTTGCTTGAGGGATTTGAACTCCTGGCTCAGCTCACAAATTACTATAATGGAAAAGCATGGGGATTACCTTTCCCTTTAAGAGTGTCTTTTAACAACGGTCAGTAAGTAGGACAGGACCAATAGTCTTCCATTATAGGAGGTGGCACTGGGTTCTCCTCCTCCTCCTCCTCCTCCTCCTCCTCCTCCTCCTCTTCTTCTTTCCTCTTCTGCTACTGTTTCTGCTTCTGCTTCTTCCTTTTCTCTCCTCCTCCTCCTCCTCCTCCTCCTCCTCCTCCTCCTCCTCCTCCTCCTTCTTCTTCTTCCTCTTCTTTCCTCCCCCTCCTCCTCCTTCATTTTACTATTTTATTTTTTATTTATTATTCTTTTATTTTTCTAAATGCATCCCCAAACCTACCCATAAAATTCATGGTTGAAGTTAGGGGTCCTTGCTACTCCCTGAACTTGGTTGGTTTTTTGCAGAATTTTGAGTAGATCATCTGCAAGATAACAACCAACTTCAGAGACCACCAAGGACCCAACAATTCTCCCCCTCCTCCTCGCCCTTGCCCCCCCTCCTCCTCCTCCTCCTCTCTGTCTTCTAACTTTTCTTCTTCATATAATTTTGATAGTCTATGGAGTAGCTGTTGTTCAGTTTCTGCTTTCTTGTTTCCTGCTGCATAAGGACCTTTTAATATGCATATGATTTTCAGCATCTAAAGTGCTACTGTTGTTTTGCGTTCTTAACAAGAGTGCATTTTAAATGTCTTATAAAAACATTCAGGATGGAGTATTCGAGAAAAGCAAGCATGCTAATGACATAGTACTTAGCATTTTTGGTTACTGAAGGCAAACATATTATATAGGTAAACATTTATTATAGTTTCGTCTATTTTTGTGTTTTGTATTTCCGTTTTTAATTTCCTGTGCACCGCCCTGAGTCCCTTTGGGGAGATAGGCGCGGTTATATAAATTGAAAAAATAATAATAATAATAATAATAATAATAAACATAAAATGAGACTTTCTCTCTCCCCACCTTGTTTCTGCCTACGGTTTCTGTCCGAAGCATAAAACTGCAATATTTTCTCTAGTAGTTTACTTACCATATTTTTCAGAGTATAAGACACACTTTTTCCCCTCAAAAAAGAGGCTGAAAATCTGGGTGCATCTTATACACTGAATACAGCATTTTTTGGCCTCCCAAAACCATGCCCTCTTCACCAAAATGGCCATGCATAACCTTTTGGAGGCTTCCAGACTGCTGTTGGGGGCTGGAAAGGGCAGAAATCAGCAAAAAACAGGCTATACATGCCTTTTTTTTTTTTTTTTTTTTACAAAAAATGGGCCCATTTTCATGAAAAACGGGCCATGTTTTGCTTGTTTTCAGGGGGTCCACCCCCCAGGAGCACTCTACAAGTGTCCTAAAGGCGACTCATGCAGAGTGCAAAAAAAATTATTTTTAATTGTCCTCTTCAAAATCTTGGTGTGTCTTATACTCCAGTGCGTCTTATACTCCCCAAAATACGGTAGCTTCTTTTTTTCAGAATCACCGCATCTAACAATCTTGATTTTAATTCTTCGTATTCCATTCTGTATTGATGTATTGATCTCTCTGGTTGTGAAAAAGGATTTGGTGTAATTATAAATACTTATAAACTGTTTTTTTTTTTTAAAGAATACAGATAGTTCTTGACATACGACCACAATGGAGCCCAAAACTACTGTTGCTAAATGAGATAGTGGCTACATGAATTTTTCCCCTTTTGCAATATTTCTTGACACAGTTATTAGAGGAATAATTGCTGTTGTTCAGTCAGTAACATGGTTGTGCAGTGACTCCAGGACACTGCAACCGTCATAAATATGAGCCAGTTGCCAATCCAATCCGAAATTGATTGTGTGACTGTGGAGATATTGCAGCAGTCATAAGTGTGAAAAATGGTAATCAATCCATTTTTACAGCATCATTGTAACTTCAAACAGTCACAACTTACAATCCTTGTAAATTAAGGATTACCTGCATTCGGAAATTGGTTTCGGTTTTATTTGAACGTAATTAGTTTGTGAGTATCTATGAAAGTTTAAGGTGTATACTCAGTTCTCTATCTGTCTGTAAAGGTAAAGGTTCCCCTCACACATATGTGCTAGTCGTTCCCGACTCTAGGGGGCAGTGCTCATCTCCGTTTCAAAGCCAAAGGGCCAGCGCTGTCCGAAGACGTCTCCGTGGTCATGTGGCCGGCATGATGAAATGCCAAAGGCACAAGGAACACTGTTACCTACTCACCAAAGGTGGTTCCTATTTTTCTACTTGCATTTTTATGTGCTTTCGAACTGCTAGGTTGGCAGAAGCTGAGACAAGTAACAGGAGCTCACTCCGTTGCATGGTGCTAGGGATTCGAACCACCAAACTGGCAACCTTTCTAATCAACAAGTTCAGCCTCTTAGCCACCGAGCCACAGCATGCCTTCTATCTGTCTACTTGGAACTAAACCACTCTTGATAAATAAGGTTGATTTCCAGACTAGTTAGACACAGAAAGATGCAACTTTAAAGCTACCCATTTTAAACTCAACTGTCTCTTTGGGTTGTTAGTGAGTTGTGGGATAGAATTCCTATTGAAATCAGTGCAACATAATGTTTTTGTAGAGATTGCTAGTATTAGACTGGATATTGCAGAGATTCACGGTTTGGCTAGACAATGAAAAAAAGTAATTTTATTCCGAGCTACCCCAAAAAATGGATTTTAAAAAAATAAACCAAGAAATGAATAAGACAACACATATGTATAAGAGAGAGAGAGATCAAAAGCCAGAATTCTATTTCATGTCAAATAAAAACAGGCTAATGCCATACCTGACTTTTTCTCATCGCATAATGTTCACACCAGATTGATACTGGTGTTGTATAAAAAGTTATAGATGACATTGTCTGAAATAAGCCAATACAATTTGAGATACAAAATTTTAAAAAAGCCCTCAGAATCACTTTGGACAAAGAGATTGGTGATAATAATAAAGAAAGAAAGAAAGAAAGAAAGAAAGAAAGAAAGAAAGAAAGAAAGAAAGAAAGAAAGAAAGAAAGAAGCGAGGGGAGGGAGGGTAAGGAAGGAAGCAAGGAAGGAAGGAAGGAAGGAAGGAAGGAAGGAAGGAAGGAAGGAAGGAAGGAAGGAAGGAAGGAAGGAAGGAAGGAAGGAAGGAAAAGAAAGGACTAATATATCAGGCATTTCATGCTAGGAAAATTGGATGGTCCTTCATAATAGTGGCTCATCAAAGTTTATAGGAATTCCATAAGAAGGACCTTCTGTGATAACGAATTAAATACTGCTAAAGAATTGCAAAGACTACCTCTTTTTCCTGCTTTTTTTCTGGCAGGGAAAACAGAAATGTTAAAATACTTGGAGTCTTGAAAATTTCTAATCTGTGGGTGCTAGTTTGTCTACAGGAAGGTTTGAACTACTACAGTTTGACCTACAAAGTGGGAAGAGAATTAATATTATAATGAAGAATAAATAATGGGATTCTGAACAAATTTCCTTCCTTCCTTCCTTCCTTCCTTCCTTCCTTCCTTCCCTCCCTCCCTCTCTCCCTCCTTCCTTCCTTCCTTCTTTCCTTCCTTCCTTACTGTTACCCTTCTTCTCCTCTCTTCTCTCTTCTTCTTTCCATCTTCTGTTCATCTCCTGTCAGAGTTTGTTGCAGAAATCACATCCAGAAATCACAGATAACTGACTCAGCAGGATTCATTAACTTCTTTATATACATAATAACACATGAATAAATGTACAATACCAACAGCAGGTTCTTCCAACATGTTAGAAAGGAGAGATCAGTTTTCAATTTCAATTCAGAGAGCAGACTAGATTAGTTCACTTGTACAGACTCAGAACTCCATAGGTAAGCCACGCCCAGGCTCCGAGCCATCTGACATGGCTCTCAGTCACCGAGTAATTCCCATTGGCTGACTCAGTTGCCATGCCTATACAGTGGCTGACCTTGTTACCATGATTCTGTTGCAGTTCATGAATACTCTGACTCCTTCCTTCCTTCCTTCCTTCCTTCCTTCCTTCCTTCCTTCCTTCCTTCCTTCCTCACTGTTACCCTTCTCTGCCCCTCTTCATCTTCTGTTCATCTCCTCCCTCCCTCCCTCCCTCCCTCCCTCCCTCCCTTCCTCTTAGCCAATATCTATAATCAACCCTTCTCTCACTTTATCACTGATATTGTACAACCTGTCTAATCTATTTAATCAGCAGAGAAGAACGTGCTGTTTTAATAGGGATCTAACCATTTTTAACAAAAGCCTAGTCACAGACAGTTTTATATTCCTCTTTAAACCGGGACATATTTTGCATTACTAATAGTGAAAATTAACAAAGAGGAAAGGGAAATCTGTTTGCATATTTTCTTCAGGCTCTGTGCTAAAAGGGTGTCAAAGCATCTTTTAAAAAAAGAGTTCAAAAAGGTAATTTAGAAATGACTAAAATCTGAAGCAAACATGGGCAATTATCAAAACTCAGGAAGGTGTTTTGGTGTTCCTAATTGCTGCCATTGCATCTGTTTTATTTTGATTTCATACCCTACTAATGGCCTTGATACATTCTAAATACCAACATATGGTTTTTTTTCTGCCTTCCTGTTCCCAACAGTGTTGACAGAGCACTAAAGGTAAACCAATTTGAAGCTCCTATTTTTGTTCCAAACTCAGGTAGGACGTGAAAGGTACTACAGCATTTCATTCTGAAAACCATACGTAGATGCAGCTTATGTTTAACTCTTGCCTCTGCTGTGGACTTCAAATATCTCCTCCGTTGGAAGAAATGTCCATCTGGGTTCAGTTCCAAGTGGGGAGAAAGGCACCAGAAACATGGAGGCTGCTTGGAAAAATGGTTGAATGGCGCAGAACCATTAAGCTAGAGGTGAAATCCAGCCGGTTCTGACAGGTTCTGGAGAGCCAGAAGTGGAAATTTTGAGTAGTTTGGAGAACCAGAAGTGGAAATTTTGAGTAGTTCAGAGAACTGGCAGATGCCACCTCTGGCTAGCCCCAGAGTAGGCTGGGAATGGAGATTTTGCAGTATCCTTCTCCTGCCATGCCCCCAAGCCACGTCATGTATCTTTTTGAGTTCACATTAGAGGTGACATCACAGACAGTCTGCGCATGCGTAGAAGCGCCACAGGCGGGCGCTCCCAGTTCCGAACCAGTAGTAAAAGTAAGAGCATTTCTTAGCCTGCTTCACATGTATTGTTATAACTTTCTGAAGTGGAATGCTTGAATGCTGTTTGTCACTATGGGGTGGCCTGTCAGTCCGTGGAGGTATATTAGCTAGATTTTAGTGAGATAAAGTGAGATAAAAAGTTAGCGAGATAAAGTATGACTTTGAAGTTTCCTACCTACATTTGATGGTTATTTACCCACATACTTAACAATACTTATAAGCCACCATCTGAATACATACAGAACCTAGGAAGCACACAATAGTTCAAAACACAATACAAGACAAACTAAAATAATGATATGCCTTCCTCATCAGCGCTGGGTTTCACATTTTGTTACTACCAGTTCATGGGCACACACCAGTGGTGGGTATCTGCAGGTTCGCACCTACTCGCTTGAGCCAGTTGGTGAAATTTAGAGAACCGGTGAGAGGGGGTTCCACCGGCGTACCTGGAAGTAAATCTGGCCCTCTGCTGCCAGTGACCCAATGGGAAGGAAAGGAAAGGAAAGGAAAGGAAGGGAAGAAAGAAAGAAAGAAAGAAAGAAAGAAAGAAAGAAAGAAAGAAAGAAAGAAAGAAAGAAAGAAAGAGGAAGGAGGGAGGGAGAGAGGGAGGAAGAAGGAAGGAAGGAAGGGGAAGGACAGAAAGAAAGAGAGAGAGAGAGAGGAAGGAAGGAAGGAAAGAAAGATAAAGAAATAAGTTATTTTTACATATAGCTCTCATTAAAAATAATAATTTTGTATGAATTTTCCCTAACATAATTATATTAGTACATGTCTTTCTCTAATAGATTAATGTGATTACAAAATTCAGGAAAAGATGTGATATGAATAACCACCATTTTCATATCTAGATTATGTTGCTTCACTGAAAAATGTAGAGGAAATAAAATTCTCCCCTATTCTTAGCCCTGTCTGAGAATGATAATAAATATAGAATGGATCGGAGTGGAGAAGAATCTGTCCATATGTATCATTATCAATCATACAGAATCCATCTAAACAGTACAGCATGTCGATAGCCTGGTTGGTTTATGAAATTTATCATCACAATTGAGTCCAAAATTTTGGTTGCTAAGCAAGAGCGTTGTTAAATGAGTTTCACCACATTTTAAAAGGTGGCCACTCCCACCCTGTCACATGACTGCCAAGCCACGCCCACAAAATAGGCCACACCTACAGGGTAGGTTCTAAAACATTTGAAACCCACCACTGGCACACACGCCCCTACCACACATGTGCCCAGCCTTCTGTGCATGCCCTTTTCTCATGCATACGCCTTCCACGCATGTGCCCAGCCTCAAATTGTGCCTAAAGAGGATGGCATAGAGCCAGAGCCATTGGGCAGGAGCAGCGTCTCTGACTTCCGCTACCGGTTGGGGTGAACCAGTTTGAACCGGCTGAATACAACTTCTGGTTCTCATCCTTTCTACTACCTTATTGGTGGCTTATGATTATCTTACTCTGGGGTTTGTATGTACACTAAGAGCTTACACACTCTCCCCATCTTCTCTTGTCTCCTCCCCTCCCCTCCCCTCCCTTCCCTCTCCTCTCCTCTCCTCTCCTCTCCTCTCCCTTTTGTTCTTTTTCTGTATGATGGTCATCCCGACAATACTACAGATCTTAGAATAGCATTAACTTGATTCCTAAAAGCATTAAATTATATGCTTACACGCAGATTCATATTCCATATACACTGCTCAGGACGGATTGCTATAATTAAAGCCAGAACCCAATAATATGTGCATTTACAAGAGGAACGAAAACAAAGCAATAGAAATAAATATTAAAAAAAGGAAAACAATGTATGGTACACATTCTCTAATAAGTGCAAGCACAGACAGCCGACAATGTCCTCAATTAAATTCTACAAAGTGAATGTCTTCCAAAAGACCCTAGGTTGGCAATTATACTCGCCTCTGAATTGCATAAAGGCCGCCAATTATATTTGTAAAATATAAAACCCTAATATCTCAGATATGGTGATTCTGTCGCGAAGTGATGACTCCGGTAACCTCTGAGAAAATTCCACCAAATTGTGCGTTTTTTTCCCCCCATTTCTCAATCTTTCCAGATGGTTTTGCAGCCAAGGATATTATTTTTTTTTCACCTTAGAACATTAACATGTAGGGAAGAAAGTCAACTAATCACTGCTCCCTGAGTTCTAATAGGGCAGGGGAAAAATATTATTCAGCCAACACCCAGTTGCACCAGTTCCTGGTGTAAAAAGAACTCTTTTCCTTCCTTCCTTCCTTCCTTCCTTCCTTCCTTCCTTCCTTCCTTCCTTCCTTCCTTCCTTCCTTCCTTCCTATCCTCCTTCCTTCCTTCCCTCCCTCCCTCCCTCCCTTCTTCCTTTGTTAGTGTGTGTATGGTGGCTCAGTAGCTAAGACACTGAGCTTGTCGATTAGAAAGGTTGGCCCTTTGGCAATTCAAATCCTTAGCGCCACATAATGGAGTGAGTTCCCATTACTTGTCCCAGCTTCTGCCAACCTAGGAGTTCGAAAGCACGTACACATGCAAGTAGAAAAATAGGAACCACCTTTGGTGGGAAGGGAACAGTGCTCCATGCGCTTTCAGTATTTAGTCATGCCGGCCACATGACCATGGAGACGTCTTTGGACAGTGTTGGCTCTTCAGCTTTGAAACAGAGATGAGCACCGCCCCCTAGAGTTGGGAACGAATAACACATATGTGCGAGGGGAACTTTTTCCTGGATGGATGGATGGATGGATGGATGGGTAGGTAGGTAGGTAGGTAGGTAGGTAGGTAGGTAGATAGATAGGCAGGCAGGCAGGCAGGCAGGCAGGCAGGCAGGCAGGCAGGCAGGCAGGCAGGCAGGCAGGCAGGCTGGCTGGCCTATAGGATATATAACATATAGATTCAAACACATATTACCAATAAAATTCTAAGCAAACAATTTAAAAATGAGAGTAGGGTAAAATACAATCCTTTGTTAGTCAAAAGGACTCTTACGCTGATCCATGTAGAAAAATAACTTTTTTTAAAAAAAAAAGTGCATGCAGTATGTTTGTTGGATATTCACATGAAGTTGTTTAGCTAGCAAGTCATTATAATATTGCTTTATGGCTAAATATATTTGCTGTTGTTGTACGGCTATATTATTATTATTTTCATCTTCTCTACTATCCCCTCTTATTGGTATCATTATTATGATTGTCATTACTTTTTGTAAGTACACTCAGAGCTTCTGCACCAATGACAAATTCCTTATGTGTCTAATCACACTTGGCCAAACAAAATATTATGTTATTTTCTGCCTGTCCTGTCCTGTCCTACCCTACCTTACCCTATTCTATCCATCTTACAGAAACAAAAATGTAGAAATAAGGACAATCACTTAATTCTATGGGAGTAATGTTGAGTCTACCAAACACAACACTATCTGATCCTCACTGAAATAGCCTTAAAGAGATGGAGGAAAACGGTGTTTTTCAAGGTTTTCAACACTGATAGCAGTCTTGCGATATCTCAGGGGTTGCCCCAAAGAAGAGGGAGTCAAGCTATCCTCCAAAGCACCTGAGGGCAGGACAAGAAGCAACGGGTGGAAACTAATCAAGGAGAGAAGCAACTTAGAACTAAGGAGAAATTTCCTGACAGTTAGAACAATTAACCTCTGGAACAGCTTGCCTCCAGAAGTTGTGATTGCCCCAACCCTGCAAGTCTTTAAGAAGATGTTGGGTAGCCATTTGTCTGAAATGGTATAGAGCTTCCTGCCTAGGCAGGGGGTTGGACTAGATGACCTACAAGGTCCCTTCCAACTCTGCTATTGTATTATTGCATTAAGGCTATTCCAAAACATGACCAAAAAAATGAATATTTAAATATCAATTTCCCTACAGAGTTGTAATGCAAAGTGGTCATTACAATTGTTTCATTATAACTTAATTAGCTTTTCTACAATTATATCAATTTATCTGAGGAGTATCTATGGCATGTCTGTTTGTGACTTCCTATGCTGTCAAGAGAAACTGTCCAGCTTAACAACAACAACAACATTAAATTAGCTTATTTATAATTTATATTTTAATATATGTAATCATTATGATTTATCCACATTTATTAAATTCATTTATTAATGTTTACAGGATATTCAAAAAGAAATGGCTGGTAATAATTAAAAGGGACGTACAAATAGCAAACCAATGAATGACCTGGATTATTTTAGCATATTGGATTTATAAAAAAGTTTGGTTGAATTGAAGAATTTTATGAGAAGGGACCAAGGGGAGGGACGAAAGAAGATAGCAAATTCTAGGACATGATTTCAAGGGACTAACAATCAAGACTGTAAGAAAGAAAAGGAAAGAATCTAAATTTGGTTTATCTGATCATGGTTAAAATAAATATGTTCTTATAAGGCATGGAGGCACAGTGGTTAGAGTGCAGTACTGCAGGCCACTTCTGCTGACTGCCAGCTCCCTGCAATTTGGCAGTTCGAATCTCACCAGGCTCAAGGTTGACTCAGCTTTCCATCCTTCCGAGGTGGGTCAAATGAGGACCCAGATTGTTGGGGGCAAGAGGCTGTCCCTGTAAAATGTTTAGAGAGGGCTAGAAAGCACTGTGAAGTGGTTTATAAGTCTAAGTGCTATTGCTATTGCTATCTCTGGTTACTCTTAATGGACTTTTGTTGATCAGAATTTACCATGACAACTCCACTGCGCTGCACAGTAGAAGCCATTTTAAGGCACAAAAGGCTGTATCTTAACAGAACACATACCTTGAAAGTTTTTAGGGATATATATATATATACCGAAGCCTGAAGATGGCAAGTGAGATCTTGCCTAAACATTGCAAAAACAATTTCATGCTTATACGGGAAAACACCCGAATACAACAATACCAGCATACCTACACCCGTGAAAATCTAAGAAAGCATATATGTATGTATGTATGTATGTATGTATGTATGTATGTATGTATGTATGTATGTTTGTTTGTTTGTTTGTTTGTTTGTTGCATTTGTGGTTTCCTGCCTGGAAGGCTCCTAGGTTGGAGCTGAAAGGCAAAATGGGTAGCAGTACGTTCCCTCTCTCCCATATTTAGGCATACCAGGTGCTCTGACATAAACACTGAGAGAGAGAGAGAGAGAGAGAGAGATGGATGAGAGAGAGAGATTTCCAGTGAGTAAATCATCTGGGTACCAAGTTTGGTTGAAATTGCTTGAGGCATTCCAGAATTATGCTGGAACACACACACACAAATACACACATACACACAGCGATAGATAGATAGATAGATAGATAGATAGATAGATAGATAGATAGATAGATAGATGATGGATGGATGGATGGATGGATGGATGGATGGATGGATGGATGGATGGATTTATTTATTTTATTAAATTTATACCCCGCCCTTCTCCTTGTTAGGACCCAGGATAGATTAGACAGACAGGCAGGCAGGCAGGCAGGCAGGCAGGCAGGCAGGCAGGCAGGCAGGCAGATAGATAGTCTCCCAAGCATATCTGATAGTTCTCTCTGCTTCTCTTTACCATCTTCCTCAATGTTACAACAGGAGAATTGTGTTTCTTCTTTCTCTGCATTCTTCAGTTGGAATATCTTTAAGGTCAGACAGAATTATCTCAGTGGCTGCCATGTTGTCATATTTTCATCCATGTTTGGGCAACGCAAAGACCCTGAAATACAAATATTGGAAGACTTCTATCCTGTCTCCCCTGGTCCTTCTCTTCCCTTGACTATCCATGCCTGGTTCCTGCAACCGTTCATCGTATGTTTTAGTCTCCAGTCCCCTAATTATCTCGGTTGCTCTTCTCTCCACTTTCCCAACTCCAGTCATTTTGTGGTATTCTGAGTGGGAGATTCTAGTACATAACTCAGTATTTTATATATTACTCAATTTCAGATCACTGGCATGGAATCGGGAAAGCTTCCATAAGCAAGTCCCTTGCATTTCAATAAAATGGGCGAGGAAGAATTTCTCTGTGAAGGATATTATAATTATTAATCACAACAATTATGACAAAGAAGGCTAATTTAATTGGGTGAGGGAATCTCAGCATCTGTTGATTAGGATTAGAAACATTAAAAATAGCAACACAAATTGAAGGAAGCTATGGGTAATAGTAGTACAAAGTGATCCCCAACAGAGTGCTAAATGATGCAAAATTAAAATAAATTAAGTACTTCAGTTGGCGTTGATGGGACTAATATCTTAGGGGTGGGGGTGGGGGATGTCATACATAAATCAACAGAGGGAAAATGATTAAGATGATAAATCTGTACCCTAATCTCACTGAATATACTTCCTGATGAAATTAATGCATACATTCTTGTGGAGAATGTGTGTACACAGCCTTGATTGCCATCAACAGGGTTTAGAGCATTAGAACTTACTGGATGGGTTTTGCAGTTTCTTTGTTCTCTTAACATTATTAACACGTGAAATGTTAATACCACTTTATAAGGCCTTGGTAAGACCACACTTGGAATACTGCATGCAGTTTTGGTTGCCACAATATTGGGGGGGGGGAAGATGTGGAGACTCTAGAAAGGGTGCAGAGAAGAGCACTTAACAATTAACCTCTGGAACAGCTTGCCTCCAGAAGTTGTGAATGCCCCAACCCTGGAAGTCTTTAAGAAGATGTTAGATAGCCATTTGTCTGAAATGGTATAAGGTTCCTGCCCACGCAGGGGGTTGGACTAGAAGACCTACAAGGTCCCTTTCAGATCTATTCTATTCTATTCTATTCTTTTTTTTTTAAACAATTTTTGTTTTTATTTTTAAACAAACACAAATAAGTATAACAAAAAACAAAAAAACATAAAGTCCATCTTCCATTACAGATTGTAGAAAATGTGTCAGTTGGTTACATACTGTACATCTCTTCCATAGTCATAATCATATCAAATCACATATTTTAGTTCAAATATATTTATATATATTACAATTATTATACCTCAACCTTCATTTGACTATCTTGTTTCCAGCCATTGATAAAATTTATTCCAAATTTCATAAAATTGTTCATTGTCTTGTTCTCTAATTTCAAATGTTAATTTATTCATCTCTGCACATTCCATAATTTTATAGATAATTTCTTGCTCTGATGATAATTTGTCATTTCTCCAATTTTTAGCAAAGACGATTCTAGCGGCTGTCAAAATATTCACAATTAGGTATCTCAAATTTTTGTCGAATGTTTCTAAATTAAGTCCAAGCAGGAAGAGTTCGGGTTTGAAATCTATTTGTTTTCCTGTTATTTTGCCTAACCATGTGTGGATCATATTCTAATAATTTTGGGCCTCCGAGCAAGTCCACCACATATGGTAGTAAGTACCAGGCGTCTGATGGCATTTCCAGCATTTTTGAGATTTGTTCTTGCTCATTTTTGAGATTCTTGAGGGTGATAGGTGCCACCTGTAGAACATCTTGTATAGGTTCTCTTTATAGGCTGTTGACATTGTCATTTTGTAATTCTGTGTCCACAATTTTTGCCACTTATCTAGGTCGATCCCATGCCCGAAGTTTTTCCCCCATATTATCATTGTTTCTTTCACTTGCTCTTCCTGGAGTTTAAACTCTAATAAGTAGGCATAGAGTTTTTTAATTGTTTTTTCATCGACGCCTGTTAATATTTTGTCTAATTCTGTCATTTTGTCATAAACCCCTCCTTTTTTTTGGTCTTCCTTATATCTTGAGTGTATTTGTGTGTATGTGTACCAATTAATATCCATTCCTTCTTGTTTTAGTTCCTGAATAGTCTTAAGATCACCCCTTGAGTTTAATAAATCCGAATATCTAATTGTTCGTTCCCTTTTGTGTATTATTGCGTATGTAAATGCTTCCGTAATTGATACCCAGACTGGTATTTTGAGATAATGCAATTTCTTGATCTTCTCCCAATTTGCAATCAGAAATTCCCTTACGTAGTGCCTTCTGAAAATGCCATGTTTCCTGGTGGTTCGGTACCATAGAGCTGCGTGCCATCCTGATGGCAAATCATGTCCCTCTAATGCTAATAATCTTGTATTTCTTAGTGTAATCCAGTCTTTAATCCACATCAGATTCGCAGTTTGATGATATAGTTCCCAATCAGGCAATCCCATGCCTCCCCTTATTTTGGTATCTTGTAAAATTTTTAATTTTATTCTAGCTTTTTTCCCTTGCCATATGAACTTTAAGACCATTTTCCTTAATTTTTCGAAAAAGTCCTTGCCCAATCTAATTGGGATTGTCTGGAATAAGTATAGTACCTTAGGCAAAATATTCATTTTTATCGTGGCTATTCTCCCTAGTAATGATAGTTGTAAATTCTGCCATCTCGTAAGATCTACTTCTATTTGTTGCATGAGCTTAGAGTAATTCTCCTTTTTAAGGGTGCTGCATCTCGACGTCAAAAGGATTCCTAGATATTTAAGCTTGTTTGTGATTTGAATTTTCAAGATTTCTGTTAATTCTTCTTTCTGTCTTCTTGTCATATTCTTTGTTAAGATTTGTGTCTTGTCTTTATTTATTTTCAGACCTGTTATTTTCCCATATTCCTCAATTTTCCCTATCAGTTTGGACGCGGTTGTAAGTGGTTCTTCGAGGATAAAAACTAGGTCGTCTGCAAAAGCTTGTAATTTATATTGTTCTTTCCTAATTGTCATTCCCTTTATTTCTTTGTCTTCTCTTATCTTTCTATTTAACACTTCTAGCGTTAATACGAAAAGTAAAGGTGATAGTGGGCAACCTTGTCTTGTGCCTCTTCTTATCTGGATGTTATCTGAAAGCTCTCCATTTATTATTATCTTGGCTGTTTGGTTGTGATATATAGTGCTTATAACATCTATAAAGTTTTGACCAAATTCCATTTGTTCTAACTGCTGCAACATAAACTTCCAATTCACGTTATCAAAGGCTTTTTGTGCATCGAGAAATATCAAAGCCATTTGTTTTTCAGAATGTGCTTCATAATATTCCAACGTATTCAAAATTATTCTCATGTTGTCTTTAATTTGTCTCTTTGGTAAAAATCCATTTTGATCTGGATGTATAAAATTGTTTAAGTATTTTTTGAGCCTTTCTGCTAGTATTGATGCAAATAATTTATAATCCGAGTTTAACAATGAAATTGGTCGGTAATTCTTTACCTGCAGGAGATCTGTTCCTTCCTTTGGTATCAGTGAAATATAGGCTTCTGACCAAGAATTCGGCATTTTGCTACCAGACATAATTTCATTCATCAATTCTAATAAAGGAAAGGATAGTACTTCCTCCAAGGTTTTATAAAACTCTCCTGGGAGGCCATCCGGTCCCGGGGCTTTCCCATTTTTTTGTCTTTTAATAGCTTCAGTTAGTTCCATCATCGTTATCTTTGCATTTAGTATATTTCTGCTATCATCCGCTATAACCGGGAGATTTGCCTCTTGTAAGTAGTTTTTAACATCCTGTTCTAGTGTATTTTCTTTTTCGTATAGTTTCATATAATATTCCTGAGCAATTTTTTTTTCTCCTCATTTGAGTAATGTATTTGTCCTTGTTCATTTTTTAATTGTTGAATCTTCCTTGTCTCTCTCTCTTTCTTTAGTTTGTATGCCAACCATCTTCCAGGTTTATTTGCGTTTTCAAAATAATTCTGTTTTGCAGATCTTATCTTCTGAGCCAATTCTTCTTTTTCTGAAATATCTATTTTATGTTTAATCAGATCCATCTTCATTCTAATATCTTTTCTCTGTGGTAGTTTCTGTAGTTCTTTTTCCAGTGTTTTATATTCATTCTCTAATCTTTTCTGTAGCCCTCTTTTCTCTTTATTTCTTCTTCTTGTATAATCTATTATTAAACCTCTAGTAACTGCTTTCATTGCATCCCATGTATTCTGAATAGATGTATCTTCTTTTTTGTTTTCTTTAAAGTAACACCTCAGTTCTTTTTCCATTTTACTTGTAAAGTTTTTCTCTTTCAATATTACATTATTTAATGTCCATCTGGATCTAATCTTTGACCCTTTCCACTTGATTATCATTGGATTGTGGTCTGCCCAGGTACTGGCTTCTATTTCCACTTCTTGAACTAGGTCACTTAACTCTATTCTATTCTTACCCTTATTCTTATTCTTATTCTATTCTAGTGTCCTCTATTCGGTTCTGTTTTGTTCAATTCTATTCTATTCTTATTCTGGTCTTTAGTCTGTTCTGTTCTGTTCTATTCTATTCTTATTCTTATTCCATTCTAATCTCTAGTCTGTTCTGTTCTGTTCTGTTCTATTCTATTCTTATTCTTATTCCATTCTAATCTCTAGTCTGTTCTGCTCTGCTCTGCTCTGCTCCAAGGACTGCATACAGTTTTGGTCGCCACGATGTAGAAAAGACGTGGAGACTCTGGAAAGAGTGCAGAGAAGAGCAACCAAGATGATTAGGGGACTGGAGACTAAAACATATGAAGAACGGTTGCAGGAACTGGGTATGTCTAGCTTAATGAAGAGAAGGACCAGGGGAGACATGATAGCAGTGTTCCGATATCTCAGGGGTTGCCCCAAAGAAGAGGGAGTCAAGCTATTCTCCAAGGCACCTGAGGGTAGAACAAGAAGCAATGGGTGGAAACTAATCAAGGAGAGAAGCAACTTAGAACTAAGGAGGAATTTCCTGACAGTTAGAACAATTAACCTCTGGAACAGCTTGCCTCCAGAAGTTGTGATTGCCCCAACCCTGGAAGTCTTTAAGAAGATGTTAGATAGCCATTTGTCTGAAATGGTATAAGGTTCCTGCCCACGCAGGGGGTTGGACTAGAAGACCTACAAGGTCCCTTCCAACTCTGCTATTGTATTGTATTGTATTGTATTAAGAGCAACAAAGACGATCAGGGGACTGGAGGCTAAAACATGTGAAGAACAGTCATCTTGGATGAGAAGCAAAATGTCTTCAATGAAAGTCCAGTTGCCTGTAGAAAAAAAACACCTTTGGGACAACTATGACCTGGATGACTGAGAATCTCCATGGACATTCAGGAGAAAGATAAGTATCAGCAGAATGGATTCTACCTGTTAAAGAGAGCTGGTTTGTACGACTTTGGTAATGTGAACAATCTTGTTAGATGAGAAAGAATGAATATTAAACAGTTGTCCTGCTGGTTTTGGTTAATCTTGTTCAAGACAATTGCACAAATGAAATAAACTTTAAAACAATGAATAATGGGAATAATCTGGACCTACATCAAGCAAATTCCCTTTGTGCTGAAAAAGAAATATGTACCTAATGAGAAAGAGCTAGGAACTTCACACATTGCATGGCATATAGAAATAACCAGATATTTATTTGCAATCATGAAATCTGAACAGAACAGAACAGAATAGAACTGGAAGGGACTTAGACTGTCTTCTAGTCCAGGCCCATGCTCAAGCAGGAGAACCTATACCAGGGGTCTGCAAAGTTGGCTCTTTTAAGACTGGTGGACTTCAACTCCCAGAGTTCCCCAGCCAGCATAGCTGGGAACTCTGGGAGTTGAAGTCCACCAGTCTTAAAAGAGCCAATTTTGCAGACCCCTGACCTATACCATTTCAGATAAGTGACTGTCCACTCTCTTTTTAAAAACCTCCACTGATGGAGCACCCACAACTTCTGGTGGCAAGTTGTTCCACTGGTTAATTGTCCTCACTGTTAGGACGTTTCTCCTTAATTCCAGGTTGCTTCTCTCCTGGATTAGTTTCCATGCATTGTTTCTTGTCCTGCCCTTTGGTGCTTTGGAGAATAATTTGATCCCCTCTTCTTTGTGGCAGCCCCTCAAACACTAGAAGACTGCTATCATGTCACCCCTAATTCTCATTTTCTTTAAACGACCATACCAAAATCCTCCATGTGTTCTTCATATTCTTTAGTCTCCTGGCCTTTGATGACCTTAGTGGCTCTGAACTTTTTTCCAAAGTCATAACACCTTTTTTTAGTGTGGTGACCAAAATTGGTTGCAGTATTCCAGCTGTGGTCTTACTAGGGTTTTACAAAGAGGCACTAATACTCCCAGGGATCTTGATTCTATGGCTCTGTTTATACAACCCAAAATTGTATTAGTTTTTTTGGTTTTTTGACTGCTGCTTCACACTGCTGGCTCATATTCAAGTGATCATCTACTACAGGGGTCTCCAACCTTTGCAACTTTAAGTCTGAAGGACTTCAGCTCCCAGAACTAAGTCTGGGAGCTGAAATCCTTCAGACTTAAAGTTGCAAAGGTTGGAGACCCCTGCAAAGCTGTCTGGAGAAGGCTGGGAGCTGAAGTCCTTCAGACTTAAAGTTGCAAAGGTTGGAGACCCCTGCAAAGCTGTCTGGAGAAGGCTGGGAGCTGAAGTCCTTCAGACTTAAAGTTGCAAAGGTTGGAGACCCCTGCAAAGCTGGCTGGAGAAGTCTGGGAGCTGAAGTCCTTCAGACTTAAAGTTGCAAAGGTTGGAGACCCCTGCAAAGCTGGCTGGAGAAGTCTGGGAGCTGAAGTCCTTCAGACTTAAAGTTGCAAAGGTTGGAGACCCCTGCAAAGCTGGCTGGAGAAGTCTGGGAGCTGAAGTCCTTCAGACTTAAAGTTGCAAAGGTTGGAGACCCCTGCAAAGCTGGCTGGAGAAGTCTGGGAGCTGAAGTCCTTCAGACTTAAAGTTGCAAAGGTTGGAGACCCCTGATCTACTAGGACTCCAGGTCCCTCAAATTGCCTTATATATTATATTAATTTTCTTGCCATCCAGTTCCAAATATTTGGGGCAATAGTATTTCAAAAGGTATCAACATTCCTTCAATTAAAATTCGCGTACAGCACATAGAATACAATGACAGGTATGCTAGCTATCCCCAGACTTTGCTGTCTCCTTTTATTTCCCTCAACTTCAAAAGCAGTTGGTTTCTATAACACAACAAAGAAATTTTTACAGATCTGAGTTCTCTATTCTTTCCCCCCCCCCAAACTTTTGAAACTCTTTAGTTTATTAAAGCCATTAAGCTTGATGTGCAAACAGAGGTTGTTACAACCCAGCATGGTATTGTCACGGAGACAACAAGCTGAAAGCAGATGAAGCTGTAACATTATGCAATTAAAACTAATGTTTATATTAAGTAATCTTTATACTGTCTTTTTTACAGTCTGCGGTTGATTCTAGTACAGCAAATGGAAAAAGGCACACTTGTCATATGAGAAGAACTTTAAGGCTGTATTTTTTTATTTCCAAGTCTTTATTTCATAGCTCATCGCCTTTATAACTTCTAAATATATAAGTTTAGATATTTAGTTTAGATATTTTATATGAAGTTTAGTTTAGATACTTTGTATGAACTCCAACAGTTTTAGTGTCACGGTTGAGCTGTATTCTACAGCTACAGAAAGTTGGCTAGAAAAAAAATCTATGAAGAAAAATGTATGCTTTGCTTACTGGTTTAATGTTTGCTTTTTCTCTCTTAATTAATATAATAGTATTAATATTCTACTTCACTCCATTCCATTCTATATTCTATATTCTATATTCTATTCTATTCTATTCAATTCTATTCCATTCTATATTCTGCATTCTATTCTATTCTATTCCATTCCATTCCATTCCATTCTATATTCTGCATTCTACTGTGCATTCTATTCTATTCTATTCTATTCTATTCTATTCTATTCCATTCCATTCCATTCCATTCCATTCTATATTCTGCATTCTACTGTGCATTCTATTCTATTCTATTCTATTCTATTCTATTCTATTCTATTCTATTCCTTTCCATTCCATTCCATTCCATTCCATTCTATATTCTGCATTCTACTGTGCATTCTATTCTATTCTATTCTATTCTATTCTATTCTATTCTATTCTATTCCATTCCATTCCATTCCATTCCATTCCATTCCATTCCATTCTATATTCTGCATTCTACTGTGCATTCTATTCTATTCTATTCTATTCTATTCTATTCTATTCCATTCCATTCCATTCCATTCCATTCCATTCCATTCCATTCCATTCCATTCCATTCTATATTCTGCATTCTACTCTACTCTACTCTACTCTACACATACTACTAAAAGATTGCAGATCTACCTGTCTATCATCTTCTGTCATCTATCTATCATAATTAGCATTTCATGCACTGCATGAGAAAAGTACATCTTCCTTCCTTACCGGTTTCTCTAGAGGGGAGGGATCAAGAGCCTCCTGTCATATTGCATTATAGCCATATTGCAATACAAGAATATTCAAGTGGAAGGAAATGTGGCTTTCATGATTGTTTGATTTTTCTGTTTCAATACAGATGAAATTTGATTTTGACAACCACTAAAAGAAATTGAAATTATAGAATTTTTTTTTCTTCCAACGTTTCTGAAGGGTAATTTGGTTTTTCTTTTTTGTTGAGAATTTCTCATTCATCAGCTCCATAAAATTCTCTACATTACCTTCCATCTTTACATTAAAAAAAAAAAAATTAACCCCGGGATATTTTAGTAGGGAAAAATAGACTTTAAATTGGCCTGAACTATTACTTTGTTTTGGATGGCACAATGACAGATGTACTAAAGTGAATTCAGAGTACCAGGGGGGGAAAAAGCAATGGCATGATGAAACAAAGGCTGTGGTAAGATTTTGTGAATTGGTAACACAATTAATTCTCAACAAACGTGTTCGATTAATTATTTATTTAAAATTAAAAAAATTTCTCCACAGAGGACCCAGGGCGGCGCACAGGAAATTTAAAAACATATAAAATACAATAAATATAATTTAAAAAACTATTAAATAATCCTATCCTGCGCTAAAACCACATTTTAAAACCCAATTTAAAACTACCTAAGTCCCCATGGGAGGTTAGGCTAGGCCGGCTTGTTGAAACAAATATGTCTTAAGACATTGGCGGAAGAGGCGGAGGTCGGTGATGGTACGTAATTCAGGGGGCAGGTCATTCCAGAGGGCTGGACCCGCCACAGAGAAGGCTCTTCCCCTGGGTGTCGCCAGTCGGCATTGTCCGGCCGACGGCACCCTGAGAAGGCCCTCTCTGTGGGAGCGTATCGATCTAAGGGATGTATGGGGCAGGAGGCGGTCTCGCATATAACTAGGCCCTGAGCCATGGAGCGCTTTAAAGATGGTCGTCAAAACCTTGAAGCGCACCCGAAAGGCCACAGGAAGCCAATGCAGCTCACGCAGGATCGGTGTTATGTGGGAGCATCTAGTGGCTCCCGTAATCACCCGCGCGGCTGCGTTTTGGACTAGCTGTAGCTTTCGAGTGCACCTCAAGGGAAGCCCCATGTAGAGAGCATTACAGTAGTCGAGTCGGGACGTCACGAGAGCTTGAGTGACTGTGCGAAGTGCAGCCCGGTCCAGTAAGGGCTGCAATTGGCGCATCAGGCGTACCTGATCTGAATTAGATAAATACTAGGATGGGGATCATCAAGAAAAGTAGCCTTAACATTTCTCCCAAGGCCTGGCTTTTTGTAATAAAGTTGTATTTTGATCTTTGTGACCCTTTCAATATTCAAGCTATGCAATTTGAAAGAGCAAGCCAACTCCTGGACTTCGCAAAAAGCATTTAATGAAGCCCTGGGAAAAAAAAGAGAGAACAAGTTGCAAGGAAATGAACTCAGTGGCTTTTTTCCCCCTCCTTTCTTTCTTTTAACTACAAAAGTATTCAGTGCGAAGAAAATAGAACAAGAATTTCTGAAGATTTCAGTGGCTGAAATTCAGTCATTTAATTAAATCTAGCTTCGTTTTGGTCCTTGGGAGGCCTGGAACAACATAGACGGAAAGGAAGATTAAAGCAAAAATTTATAATTGAACTTGATTCTCATAAATTTGTAGCCTTTAAAAAGAAGAATTGCGAATCCATCTGCCACGAATAACAATTTGTGATATAATTGGCTTATTTGACTTACTTGTGAGCTATCCTTGAGATCCACGCACGTTCTTGTCGATTCTCGACGTTAAAACCTACTTTTAAAGTTTTGTTTTACAGCATTATGACAAATACATGAAAGACAAAGAGCAACACTAATTGCAAATATTATTAGCATCTAAGTAATAATGATAAAAAATATTATAACTTCATTGTAAGATACATTGTAGAAAGTACAGCCCAATCTGGTTATAAAAAGATTATACAAAAATGTAACTTAATTTGCTTTATTGTCTTTTAGTCCCAGTTAATGACATTTTTTATTATCTTGGGGCTTTTCATAATGTGTTAATGCAGATGATTTTAAAAATAAATGAATTAATTAACAATGTTGCTTTTATTTTTGTTAAATAATAATTTCATTGTTTCTATGTTCAATTCCTGCTTTATCCATTGTTTTAAACCACTTTTTTAAATTCTTTGAATCTTATTATAAAATTCTTTGAGGCTTTTTTTTTGTTTATTTCTGTGCAATGGGAAAGGAAATGTATTTATTGACTTAATTATTTAAATTGATATGGCCACCTTCTCTAAAATTTTCTGGGTGGCTTACGATATCCAAATATAACATTAAAAAGTGATACAGTCAGTGGTGGGATTCAGCCAGTTCGCATCACCTCCGTGAGAATCGGTTGTCAACTTTCTGAGCAGTTTGGTGAACTGGTTGTTGGAAGAAATCATTAGGGGCAGAGAACCGGTTGTTAAATTATTCGAATCCCACTGGATACGAGGTATATAAATGTTGCAAATCTAATTGAAATAATTTGTTTATAGTGCTGTTTGTGAGTTTTACAAGTTGAAAGGAAGAATAAATACATACATAAATATTGATACACATTCAGATTGAAAGACTGAATCTGCATAGTTTCATGGATGAACACCAGTTTGGTGATGACAACCTTGGGGGACAACAAATTTAGGGACAACAAAATAAAAAAAAATATTGTATAAAAAAAATAATACAAAAATGCAAAATTAAGGATTTGTTTTATATCCTTTCCTTATCACACTATTATTACTGATTTTAATAGTTTTAGAGATCCTTACTTGTATAATTTTAGATGTTATCTCATTTAATATAATTTTAAGGTTTAACCAGGGGTGGGATTCAGCTGGCTTGGACTGGTTTGCTCTGATAGCTCTGACTATCAGCTGGGGAGCGAACCAGTTCACTCCGATGATCAGCTTGGCCCGCCCATCCACCCTTGTGTTTTACTTACCTATATCCTCTCAGCTGATTTGCATGGCAGAGCAGATTGTTGCACCTCAGCTGTGTTACTCCCCAGAAGCAACATGGAAGGTAACTGCTAACATGCGTGGAGCACGCGATCACCAAACTAGTTGTTAAACCAGGAAGATCCCAACATGTTTACCTTATGATTTAATATAAGGTCTATCCCGGATCTCACATATTAGATGTCAAGTTATTTTGCAAATGTATTTGAACTCCATCTTAAATATTATTTGTATATGTCTCTGACCGAAACAAATGCAACTGAATTGAATTGCTCACTCTGTCTGCTTTGGGTAGTCTTCTGACCATAACTGGGATCATCAGAAGTTCCGTTGCTAAGTGAGGCACTCTATTAGGTGAGCTGGGACCAATTTTTAGACCATTTTTGTCTTGGTTGTTAATGTTAAACAAATGTAGCATTAAATAAACTCCGGATTGACCCATTGCTTGCCAGAAGCCAGCAGGGAAGATAGAAAATGAAGATTATATGATCTGGGATGGGACAACACACAGGAGTGTTTCCTAGCCTGAAAAATATAGGTACAAATGAATGGAATAGAATGGAATGGAATGGAATAGAATAGAACTAACGTTTCTTCCTGTAGTACTTGTGTTTTGGTCTGTGACCGTAAATAAAAGTGTGTGTGAATAGAATAGAATAGAATAGAATAGAATGGGATGGGATGGGATGGGATGGGATGGGATGGAATGGAATGGAATAGAATAGAATAGAATAGAATAGAATAGAATAGAATAGAATAGAATAGAATAGAATAGAATAACTTTATTGTCACTTTGAATGTACACCAATTTCTTTATTTTATTTTTATTTAGTTTGTCAAACATGTAAGAGATAACAAGTATAAGTATAAACATGGACATAAGCACAGGGTATGAATGAATGGGGAGAGTAGGAAAGGGATAGTAGGCACGCCCCCCTCTTAGGAAAGGGGTGAGGTCCATGATAGACAGTTTAAGGTTAAAGTTATGGGGATTTGAGGATATAACAACAGAGTCAGGTAGAGCATTCCAGGCGTTGACCACTCTGTTGCTGACGTCATATTTTCTGCAATCGAGTTTGGAGTAATTTACCTTGAGTTTGTATCAATTGCTTGCCCATGTATTATTGTTATTGAAGCTGAAGTAGTCCTTGACAGGTAGGACGTTATAGCAGACAATTTTGTGTACTACACTTAGGTCAGACCTTAGTTGGTGTAGTTCTAGGTTGTCCCAGACCAAAATGTCAAGCTTGGTGGCATGGGAGATTCTATTGTGAGCAGAGAAGTGGAGGACTCTTCTCGTGAAATACCTCTGGACTCGCTCGATTGTACATTAAAATGAAATTTTCATTGCAATACAGCAAACATTACCCAGTCGGTATATCCCATAGTTTCCATGGTTAATGCTGAGAATTCTGGGGCTGAAGTCTGTACAACTAGCAGTCATCAAGATTAGGGAGCCCTCATCCAACACGATTTAATAAACTTTCCTTATCCTTTCGCTTTAATGAAGAGTGCAACCGAAAGTTCACCCATACTGGAGACGTTTCCATTATATTGCGAGATGAAATTGTGAAAATCTTCCTGGCCAAATAAGGAAGGGAAGCTCCATTCATTTGAAAGACTTGGTGGCTTCGTCTTTGAAAGAATCAATAAATTTCAGAGGTGTGCAAAATTTAGCTCCGGTCCTGCTTCCTATCTCTTCAATATGAAAACGATTAAACATCGAATATAAAGGCATGGATCCTCGAAGTGACGGCGGTTTTACATCCATCAGCTACAAGAAGAATTACATGTTCTGTGTGTCAACAGGACTTTTTTTCGAGATGATAGATACGAAAATGTAGTTTGCAGCGTTATTTGCCAGGAAGTTATTTTTATGAGCTCGGTGCATAAAATCTGCTAGTCTTAGATAAAATTGTCAGAATAATTAGGTTTCCTTTTAAGCCACATCACTGAATGAAATGTAGTAATTCCCAGATAATATTTTCCCTGAAAAGATGCCAGAAGAGAGGGAGATGATTCACAGCTCCCAATGTATCAGACGCCATTTGCTTAAATAAGCAGAAGCGCATTGATGGCATTAATGAGAAAAAAGGAGGCCACCCTACAAGCATGAGTGGAAAGGAGAGAGCTGCAGGGAAGAGCTTGAGGTACACTCTCTAGGGAAGGGGAAGACAAGTAGGAGATCTTAACACACTCCTTCTTGCAAACTTTCTTGAGCGGTGTCTAGGCGACAAAGAGGAGAAAAACAGAGAGCTGCATTCTGTGCAGTGAGTCTGTTTTCATTTTCATCAATTAACTTGACAAGTGAATATGTTCTTGAGATGTGTGCATTATGCGCTGGATTTTGGGATCTGAATTGCATGTGAATCAGCAACATTGAGCCGAGCTTGTCTGAGAGTGGAGTGGAGTGGAGTGGAGTGGAGTGGAGTGGAATGGAATGGAATGGAATGGAATGGAATAGAATAGAATAGAATAGAATAGAATAGAATAGAATAGAATAGAATAGAATAGAATAGAATAGAATAGAGGAATGAAGAGTGGAGTGGAATGGAATGGAATGGAATGGAATAGAATAGAATGGAATGGAATGGAATGGAATGGAATGGAGTGGAGTGGAGTGGAGTGGAGTGGAATGGAATGGAATGGAATGGAATAGAATAGAGGAATGAAGAGTGGAGTGGAATGGAATGGAATAGAATAGAATAGAATAGAATAGAATAGAATAGAATAGAATAGAATAGAGGAATGAAGAGTGGAGTGGAATGGAATGGAATGGAATAGAGTAGAGTAGAGTAGAGTAGAGTAGAGTAGAGTAGAGTAGTGTAGTGTAGAGTAGAGTAGAGTAGAGTAGAGTTGAGTAGAGTAGAATAGTGTAGAGTAGAGTAGAGTAATGTAGAGAAAAATAGAACAGAATAGAATAGAATTCAGAATTAGAATTAAAATATAGGCTAGGCTGTCATAGAATAGCGTAGCATAGAATTCAGAATTAATATAACATAAAATAGAATAGAATTCAGAATTAGAATAGAGGAGAAGGTTGGGTAGGGTAAAGTAGAATAGAATGGAATGGAACAGAACAGAACGGAACAGAATGGAACAGAACAGAACAGAACAGAGCTGAACTGAACTGAATTGAATTGAATTGAACAGAGGTTAGGCAGGTGTAGAAGTAGATTAGAACAGAATAGAGTAGAACCCTAAACGTAGATGTTTTTCCAACTATGAAGAAACATTTAAAAGCAAAAGGCTTTTAAAAAGGTTTTAAAAGTACCGGGATGAAAACTAAGGAAGGAGAGAAGCAATTTACACTAGAACTAAGGAGAGGTTTAGACAATTAAACAGTGGAATGGCTTGCCTTCATTACTGGAACATAAGTTGTATGTGCTTCCTAATTTGAGGCTTCTAAGAAGAGGCTGGACAGCCAACTGTCTGGAATGGTATAGGGTCTCCTTGACCAGGGGTTGGACTAGAAGACCTCAAGGTCCCTTCCAATTCTGTTATTCTGTTATTGTTATTCGGCCTTGCTGTTTAAAATTCCTTCCATCCTTCTATTTATAGAACAAGAGGGAGGGGGAGAGGATGTCAAGAACCAAGGCTGCTGAATTGAAGACTGCACAGCTAGAAATGCTTAAAACTGATGTAGATTTGGTTTGCAAATGGGCTGTCGCATGGGGGCCATTTTGAAATGTAATATTGACAAATGCAAAGCATTACAAAATAGCTTTTCGAAAACCTTTGAACTGAGGGCAAAGCTGATTGAATTAATTTTTTTTACAAAGCCTAACCACTTAAGATTAAAGAAAAAAAAAAACTCCTTATCCTACCAAACTAAGCTAAACAAAAAGGGAGTGAGATAACTGTGCCCTTCCAAAGCTGTTACAGAATCTGGTAGTCCTGCTAGAAATATTTCAAAACCTCCCCCCAGAGGGGAGCAAGAGAAACAGACCATGAAGTGGGTGTGTGGGGTCTCGAACAATGTTTTGAGCTCTGAGCACATAGCACATATAGGCAGTACCCTGAATAATAGGAAGTGAGCTACCTATAATCTTCTCGGTTGTCCTCACCACTCTCTGTAGGAACTTTCTATCTGAGGTGCTGCAGCCACCAAACCAAACAGAGATACAGTTTATTAAAATGCTCTCAATTGTGCCTCTGTAAAAAGTGGCCAGGATAGGAGGAGAAAGATGTCCTTTCCTCATCCGGCGCAAGAAATGCAGATGCTGGTTTGCATGCTTCACTAAGGATAATATATGGAGAGACAGAATCTGGTAGTCCTGCTAGAAATACTTCGAAACCTTCTCCCAGAGGGGAGCAACAGAAACAGACTGTGAAGTGGGTGTGTGGGATCTCTAACAATGCTTTGAGCTCTGAACACATAACACTTATAAACAGTATCCTGTATGATAGGAAGGGAGCTGCCTATAATCTTCTCAGCTGTCCTCACTACTCTCTGTATGGACTTTCTATCATACTTAGCTCTAAGCCTGGATGAGGTTAGCAGAAAAACAGAGTTGGAAGGGACCTTGGTGGTCTTCTAGTCCAACCCCTACTCAAGCAGAACACAATCTGTCATGTTTCTTCATTTTCATTTTTTCCAAAGCTTACTCTATTCACAGGATTAAGTTTAATTCTATTACATACTTTTATGCTTCCCTGCTTAGAAATTTGACTCTTTCCATTCACTTATAATATCAGTAAAACATATCACTAAAGCTGATAAGAAAGTCAGCTACCTCCATCTCACATACCTACAGGGAATTAGGAAAAAAATATATTAAAATTACTAATTTAAACAACTTGATGGGTTTTCACTTATTCATAAAGTTAATTTCTTGTTAACTGAATTAATATTCTGACATTTACAGTAAGCATATAAAAACTAATTAATTTCTCTGAACATTTTCCCTCTTAATTTTTGCATTTTTAATCAGTTCGCATGTTTAAAATTAAAATATGTTACTACGTGGCTCTTTGGATGAGAGAGAAAAATCTCAAGAAAGGATACTTCTGCTTTTTCTAGTATTTAAATTTCTCATTATTTCTTATATCTACTTCAGATTGAATGTCCTACCCATTATCTTTGGAAAGAAGATAAATTACGCTTTACGGCACATTTTTCCTAGTCACATTCAAACAGTTTTGAACAGTAATAGTTTAGCAATAAATGTGTACATTTAGCTGAAAAATACACCTCATCACCCAAAGGCTTTCTTTTTGCAGGTTTTTTGGGGGGGGGGGGAATTTTTAAATCAATTTGTGATATGATTTCATAGAAGAAGCAAACACTTCAGGGATACTTAGTGAATAAAATATTGTTCTTTCAGAGGTCTTCAGTGCTCCCTGAACCTGGTTGTTTTCTTGGGAGACATTTCATTACCCAACTAGGTAACATCCTCAGTGTTAACAAGGAATGGGATTTGCTCTCAGTGTATATTCTAATGGTTTCTCCTATCGGATTGGTGGAATGACCTTAGAGTTTGTTTGGTTGGGCTGTTTACTGTTAGCTTTTTTTGCAATTCTTTGATTGCTGTATTGTCTACTTCTTGATTGTTCATCTGGTGCTAATCTTGTTGTTAATCTATGCTCATCTGGATGTGGATTGCTGGTGGAAAAGTGTTTTGGTCTTTCTATTACCTTTTTGGCTTGTTGACTGTTTCTTTTAAACAGTATGTAGATGTTGTTTATGTCAATGTGTCTACAGAGGACCAATTTGTCAGAGTACAAATTCTCTACTATTTTTGGACTTGACTTGATCTAGGGTGGTCACAATATCCTAGCTTCCAGAAGATAAGGCAAGGATGTATTCTAGCCTTTTTTTTTAATTTGTACATCAGTTCAATCATTCAGGTTCTTTCATATAATCCCATCTCTCTAATGTTAGCAGGCGGGGCAATTCCAACCTTACTATATATGCAGATGTGGTAGCAATTGTATTGGTCTCCCAGATGGGAATGAGAAGGACATTGAAAGCGGTTTTTTTCCTTTTGATTAAAAAATACAACTTGTATTTTACCAAAGGAGAGGGAGGAGGAGGAGGAGGAGGAGGAGGAGGAGGAGGAGGAGGAGGAGGAGGAGGAGGAGGAGGAGGAGGAGGAGGTGGTGGTGGTGGTGGAGGGAAGGAGAGAGAGAAAGAGAGAAGGAAAGAAACAGAGAAAGAAAGCAGAAAGGAAAGGAGGAAGAAAGGAAGGAAGGAAAAAGAGAGATAGGAGAGTGGAAGAGAGAGAGAAAGAAAGAACAAAAGAGAGAGAGAGAGAGAGAGAGAGAAAGAGAGAGAGAGAGAGAGAGAGAGAGAGAGAGAGAGAGAGAGAGAGAGAGAGAGAGAGAAACAATTAGTGCTTGCATGATAGACCAGTAAGTTACATAAATGGCAAATTAATGGGACCCGTATAGAGCAGATATGTAATGGGGTACAGTTCCAGGCTCCCTTATCTTGGCGTGCACATCTCTCTTATCGGGCAGCTGTGCGCCAACATAGCTGCACAGCTGTCTTCAGATTCTTCTTTTCAAAGGGGGTCCATATTATTCCTGCAGCTTGCAAGCTTTTTCTTGCTCAGGTCATCTCTCACCTTCTTTGTGGTCTTCTGATTTGCATTTTTATCAAGTTGAATATCTTGGAAACTGTTCAGTCCAAATTTATCAGAGCCACGTTTCCAGTTCCGAGGTGCGTATTGTTTTATAGTTTCTGTGGGTGCCAGAACCTGATTGTATCTTCTTAATTTCTGGTGGAAATTGATTTTTTGCCCCCTGTGGGTCGGGCTCTGCTGGTTCTCAGAGACTGTTTTAAATCAACCTGGCTAACAAAAACTAATAACAAACTCTCTTTCGAAAGTCTCTGTTCATTAGGGCTTGAAAATGTCATCTTAAACAATGTCTCTGGGATATTGATTTTCAAACCAGTTTAAGCCTGGCATCCAACCCATGCGTTTATAGGTTCTTCTCAAATGGGCATCTGTCATCAACTTAATCTCTTTTCAATTCTGATTGTGAGATTTTGCCAAACTTCCAATTCGACCAGGTTGGATGCTGTTCGCTCTACAATTTTTTTTTCTTTGCAGAAAGTATAAAATCATCTCTTTGTCTCTTTTCAGCACTGCTTCTGCCCTTCTGTAGATGGCATCATGAAATCCTCTGAGGGGGATCTTGGAGTCCTAGTGGACAACCATTTAGATATGAGCCAGCTGTATGCAGCAGCTGCCAAAAAGGCCAACACAGGTGTGGCTGCATAAACAGAGGGATAGAATCAAGATCACATGAAGTGTTAGTACCACTTGCTGGTTCACCCCGCTACTTACGAGATCGCCTTCTGCCACCGAGAGCCTCCCACCGGACAGAACACTCCCATAGAGAGGGTCTCCTCATGGTGCCGTCGGCTAGACAATGTCAACTGCTGACACCCAGGGGGAGAGCCTTCTCCGTGGGAGCACCTGCCCTCTGGAACGAATGGCCCCCGGAATTAAGAACTATCCCTGACTTATGCACCTTCCGCCTTACTCTCAAAATCTTTTCCTTCCAACAAGCCGGGCTGGCGTAAAACATGATTTTTAAATTCATTTTTTTATTAATTTTAATCAGGGTTGGTGGTTTTTTTTTTCCACTTTTAGGCCAAAGTTTAATATGTCTTTTAAAAACTTTTTAAACTTTTATATATTTGTTTTTATTCTGGCTGTACACCGCCCTGAGTCCTTCGGGAGTAGGGCGGTATAGAAAACCAATAAACTCAAACTCAAACTCAAACTCACCCACGCAGTGATGGAATTCAAACTTTTTTAGTACTGGTTCTGTGGGCGTGGCTTGGTGGGCATGGCAGGGGAAGGATACTGCAAAATCACCATTCCCTGCACACTCCAGCGGAAGGATACTGTAAAATCTCCATTCCCTCCCCACTCTGGGAGAAGGATACTGCAAAATCTCCATTCCCTCCCCACTCTGGGAGAAGGATACTGTAAAATCTCCATTCCCTCCCCACTCTGGGAGAAGGATACTGCAAAATCTCCATTCCCTCCCCACTCTGGGAGAAGGATACTGTAAAATCTCCATTCCCTCCCCACTCTTGGAGAGGGATACTGCAAAATCTCCATTCCCTCCCCACTCTGGGAGAAGGATACTGTAAAATCTCCATTCCCTCCCCACTCTTGGAGAGGGATACTGCAAAATCTCCATTCCCTCCCCACTCTGGGAGAAGGATACTGTAAAATCTTTAAAGCGTTCCATGGCTCGGGACCTAGCTATCTGCGGGATCGGATCCTGCCTCATACATCCTCACGGCCGATTCGCTCCCACAGAGAGGGGCTTCTCCGGGTGCCGTCCACTAGACTTTGTCAGCGGGCAACGCCCAGGGGAAGGGCGCTCTCTGTGGCGGGCCAGCCCTCTGGAACGACCTTCCCCCCGACATTAGAACAACTACGGATCTCCGCTCCTTCCGCCTGAAATTAAAGACACACCTTTTCTGCCTGGCCGGCCTTGGATAGTCTCTCTGCTATAGGGTTTTATTTATTATTGGGTGTTTTAGTTATAATTGGGATTTTAGCACAGGAATTGATTTAATTTGTTTTTATGTAATGCTGTATATTTATTGTTTTATTTTCCCTGTGCACCGCCCCGAGTCCCTGTGCAGAGAGGGAGCGGTTTTACAAATTCAATTAAATAAATAAATAAATAAATAAAAATCTCCATTCCCTCCCCACTCCAGGAGAAGGATACTGCAAAATCTCCATTCCCTCCCCACTCCAGGAGAAGGATACTGCAAAATCTCCATTCCCTCCCCACTCTGGGAGAAGGATACTGTAAAATCTCCAATCCCTCCCAATCAGCTGGGACTCAGGAGGCAGAGAATAGATGGGGGCGAGGCCAGTCAGAGGTCATATTTACCGGTTCTCCAAACTACTCAAAATTTCCTCCCCAAAACTGGTCAGAACCTGCTGAATACCACCTCTGCACCCACCCCAACATAATGCATGGCATTCTGTGCATGCATGAGTGTGCTCACATTTGCAAACCGGTAGCAAAGATAATTGAATCCCACCACTATAATGCTTGCAAGCGAGGTGGGTCAGTGGAGAACATTCCCCCCTGAAAATAAGACCTGGTGCCTTTTTGGTGGCCCAAAAAAAATAAGTCTTGTTTTCAGGGAAACATGGGTATTACTATTACTATTACTACTACTACTACTACTACTATTGAAAAATAGGCAATTTGCAATCCTAGCTAAGGTCTCAAACTGTCCACACTCACAGTGAAAATACCTTTATATGTGCAAGATTTAAGTGAGGCAATATTTCAAAGGACTAATAATTATGAGAGGGGAAAAAATGAGGTAGGGTGGACCTGGAGCAATTACGTGGAGCAGCATAATCATGACTGACTTTTCATTATGTTACTCCCCCCCCCCCCCGACACACATTCTTCAGCTGGAAATTAGCCTTGCTCCATCTGACTAGCATCACAAATTGTCATTCAGAGTCCATTCCTGAGGCGTAATATCTAAAGCTCTAACAAAGCTCTGATCATCTAACATTGCATACCATGCTCTTTGGTAATCAAATGATACAAGGTCACCAGGCATGACACAGCTCCATCTGTGCACCCTTCCTCACGTGTTCAACTTGCAAACGTGGTGCGAAAGCAAGGCAGTTCTCCTCAAATTCCCCCGTGCAATTGTCTCCGTTCATCAGTGCAGCGCAATCTGTCCAATTAATGTCACCGTTCGCTACATCGAAAGTTGAGCGCATTTAAATCTTTAATGAGAGCGCAGCATCTGGGTTGCCTCCATGTAAAATTATCTTTATGTAGCCATTTTAATTGCAGCAATCCATTTGTTCAAGAGAGAAGTCTGAAGAGCAGACAATACATGTCCTCATTGGAAAAGCGACGGAATCTCTGGAATTTAACTTCAGCCCTATGTAGACCAACAGTAGGGTCCACTGGTTGAGGCATGATTCAGTTTCAAAAAGGTCTTTGGATTTGAAAGAGAGAAAAAATGTTGTCAGCCCTGGAGTCATTTGCCCCCTGGCACCTTCAGGGCTGCCACCGCGAAGATGAGTCGAGCTGTGGGAACAGGAAGGGGGAGGAAGAGATAGCTAAGGGATTGTAGATAAAATAACATTCTTGTTTCTGAGATCCAAGGACATTCCAACCAGGTGATGCCACCAGGCAAGGAGGTGGCATCTCTGATCAAGTGATCTTTGGATTGTGAACTGATTGGACCAGGTGATGTGTTGGGGAGCACCGACGGTCAGCAGAGCTGTCAGCAGAGTCAGACAGTGAGGAAGTTGGGGAGGAACATGGGCCAGTCCTGGGGGTTGAGGAAAGCTTAGACGAGCGTCCGTTAAAACTGAAGCTTCTCCCAAATCAATTCTTCTTCTTCTTCTTCTTCTTCTTCTTCTTCTTCTTCTTCTTCTTCTTCTTCTTCTTCTTCTTCTTCTTCTTCTTCTTCTTCTTCTTCTTCTTCTTCTTCTTCTTCTTCTTCTTCTTCTTCTTCTTCTTCTTCTTCTTCTTATTATTATTATTATTATTATTATTATTATTATTATTATTATTATTATTATTATTATTATTATTATTAATTGGACTTCTAGACCGCCCCCTCTCCCCGAAGGGACTCGGGGCGGTGTACAGGTACAAATTAAAACCATACAATCAATAATACATATAACTATGAATGAATTCTTGATTCATTCCTGGTCAAGGAATCCTTTTCTTGTGGTATTGATTCTTTATGTGTTGTTGTTAGTTGTGAAGTCATGTCCGACCCATCACGGCCCCATGGACAAGGTTCCTCCAGGCCTTCCTGTCCTCCTTTGGAGTCCATTTAAAATCACGTCAACTGCTTCAGTGACTCCATCCAGCCACCTCATTCCCTGCCATCCCCTTCTTCTTTTGCCCTCAATCTTCCCCAGCATGAGGCTCTTCTCCAGGGAATCCTTCTTCCTTCTCCTTAGGTGGCCAAAGTCTTTGAGTTTCCTCTTCAGGATCTGGACTTCTAAAGAACGGTCCGGGGTGATCTCCTCTAGGACTGACCAGTTGGATGGCCCTGCAGTCCTTGAGACTCACAGGAATCTTCTTCTCCAGCACCAGAGTTCAAAGGCCTCAATTCTTTAGTGCTCAGCCTGCCTGATTCTTTATAGATTTAAGCAAAACTGGATATAAAGCCTTCCATTTCCCACCATCCAGTCAGAGTTGAAGAAGCTTGTTGGATGAGAAGCAAAAGGTCTTCAAAGACAAAACTGAGAAAGCCCAGTTGCCTCCTGAAAAAAAAAGCCCCTTTGGGATGAGCCAAACTGATCAATGGACCTTCAGAAATACTAGAATGTTTGACTAATGTGGTCCAGGCAAAATTCATCATGGATTTATTTGAAAGAAAAATGTGTATGGAGACCCTGGAAGAAATGTAATAATTCCTACAAAACTCTTTCCCACTTCCATTTAAATGAGATATTTCAATCAAGAAGGGGGCCTCCACATTTTTCTTGAAATGTAGTTAACACAACACGGTTCACACAACAAATAAAATTGTTCCCTGAGTCACTGGCTCTTCCTTTACAGTTTCCAACCTCAAGCGCTTTGAAATTTTTCTTCTTGAAAATATTGTGCCATGTTAACGTGTCCTCTGAGATCACTAAACATCTGCTGTGGCAATCCTTCCACCACAGAGAATTCTATTGTGTTCTAGGGATGTGTACTCCATTCATATGTAGCCCTGGCGCTATTCATGTTTAAGAGTTCTGGATAAGTTTATTATTAAAGACTTTGGAACACTATTTGACAGATGCTAGTCCTATAGGGACACAGTGGCCCAGATGCTGAGCTTGTCAATCAGAAAAGTCAGCAGTTCGGCGGTTCGAATCCCTATTGCCGTGTAATGGAGTGAGCTCCCATTACTTGTCCCAGTTTCTGCCAACATAGCAGTTCGAAAGCATGTAAAAATGCAAGTAGAAAAATAGGGACCACCTTTGGTGGGAAGGGAACAGCCTTCCATGCGCCTTTGGCATTTAGTCATGCTGGCCATATGACCGTGGAGACATCTTCAGACAGCGCTGGCTCTTCGGAGAGGAGCACCATCCCCTAGAGTCAGGAACAACTAGCATAAATCTTAGAAAAGATTAGCGCACATGGTTCCTATTAGCACTGTGTCTAAATGAATAAGGATTTATGGATATCTCCTGAATTGGTGTCAATTATATGTCTTTAATAACAGGTTTTAATAGTAAATCGCTAAGGATGGGAAAGGATTAATGTATTTGGGGAAATAGCACTATAAGTTCTCACACCATGGAGAACATGAATATTATGTGATTAGTCAGTTTCCTTTAGATTAAAGATTCATATTGGACTGATGAGAAATTCTGTGAAAGTGATGAACCAGGAAGGTGAAGGTTTTCGTTATTTGAAAAAGATGTTTCCAAGAATAGTTGACGCCATGATTAAGGAAGACATTTTTGTTGGTCCAAGATCAGATATATCATCAATGACAAGCAGTTGAAAAGATCTGTTAGTGGGATCAGAGAAAATCATCTGGAAAGCATTCAAGGATGTCATTGAGAATTTTCTTGGCAACTGCCAAATTACATTCAAGTGGTTGACAAATGTCTCACAGAATATGTAAGACCATGAAGTGCAACATGCTACCAAAGATTCATTTTCTGCATATACCTGGATTTCTTTCCCCAAAATCTAGATGCAGCCAGTGATGAATACGATGAATGGTTTCAACAGGACATTGCCACAATGAAAAAAAAATGGTATCAGGGCATGAGGAATTCATCAATGTTGGATGATTATCGTTGGACATTGCAACGAGATGCATCGGATGCAGAGTACAGACAAAAGTACATCAGCAGCAAAAAAAACCATTAGCCCTGTTGAACTCATGCAGCATGTTGGAAACATCAATGGGATTAAGTACATTACAGTCATTAAAAGTTCATTTCATATTTCTCAAGATTCCTACGTGATTCAGCTGTGGTGGCACGGTGGTTAGAATGCAGTATTGCAGGCTAATTCTGCCAACTGCTAGCAATTCGATCGTCACTGGCTTAAGGTTGACTCAGCTCTCCGTCCTTCTGAAGTCGACGGCCCAGATTATAGGCTGACTCTGTAAACTGCTTAGAGAGGGCCATAAAACACTGTGGTGTGGGGTATACTATAACAGTGATGGCGAACCTATGGCACGTGTGGCCCTGAAGTTCCCTGAAGCCTCTGGAGGACTAAAAACGACGCTATGAGCGTAGAACCTCGTAGAGCCATTTTTAGTCCTCCTGGAAGCTCCTGAAGCCTCCAGAGAGCCTCTGGGGAGTGGGAGGGCTGTTTTTCCCCTCCCCAGGCTCCTATGATGCCTCTGGAGCCTGGGGAGGGCAAAAAAAAGCATGTAAAAATGAGGGAGCATGTCATGCGTGCATGTGCACTTGGGGGCACATCACATAATGGGTGTGGCACGCTGGTGCACGACTCCCCTGTGCTCCCCCCTTATGGCACATGAGCCTAAAAAGGTTGGCCATCGCTGTACTATAAGTCTAAGTGCTAACACTGGAGGTATTGTCCCTTCTTCCTTCCTTCCTTCCTTCCTTCCTCCCTTCCTTCCTTCCTTCCTTCCCTCCCTCCCTCCCTCCCCCCCTCCTTCCTTCCTTCCTTCCTTCCTTCCATTCTTCCTTCCTTCTGTCCTTCCTTCCTTCCTTCCTTCCTTCCTTCCTTCCTTCCTTCCTTCCTTCCTTCCTTCCTTGGAGCGCAGTGGTGGAAATGCAGGATTGCAGGCTAATTCTGTCGACTGCCAGCAGTTCGATCCTCACTGGCTCAAGCTTCACTCAGTGCTCCGTCCTTCTGAAGTTGGCAAGATTATATTTGTGTTCAACTTGAAGAGGGTCTATTAAAACCATCCAAAGCTTTTTCAGGAATGAAGACTTTTGGAGGAAATTGTTGCCCAGTGAAATTCGCCCTGTCGATATAAGAGGATATTATCTATCTCCCCCACCCCACCCCCATTCCTAAGACTTCCTTGTAATGAAATATTATAATGGGATATAAAGCCTCCTAATTGAGTTCATTTTTTAAAAAAGGGGGGGCTGTCACAGACCGAATGGAAATCCTCTCACCGCCTTCCTGAAATTTTTTTATTGGAATAATGATTCACCAAGTTCCTCCTTAAGGCGACTTTTAAAAACTATCCTTTTCTGACGCCTTTTTACTCCAAGTCGTTTCATTGATGAGATTGCCTGCATTAGAAATCACACCCTAGTCGCCTGTCATGATCAATAAGGGTTCTCCGGGAATAAATTAATTTTCTGACACAGAAGTCCAGCCGCTCTGATGTGATCAGCTGCTGACACTGATTGTCAGATGGAAAACAGATGCCTTGGCAGCCTGAGAAAAGTAATAATTATGGGATAAAGTGAGCCGTAAATGTCAACAAGTCCCCTTCAAATATTAAATCAATGCAAATGAAGAAGCCTTAAAACTCGTTCCAACGTTCAAGGAAGGCCCGAAATGCAGATGAGGAGACCTGGACATCGTTTTGAATGAGAGCTCGTCTTTTCTCTGAGGGCGCTGTGGGAAGAAGGCTCCATCTGGTTCACTTCCAAGCTGGGAGAAGGACACTGGAAGCATGGAGGGTGATTGGGAAGATGGTTTATTGATGGACAGGACCACGTGGGTTTGTGGTTCTGAGCAGCTGACAACATGAAGTTGAGAATGGTGGGGTTGTTATACCTTCTCTGGGCTTTGCATTTGAGCTTCCTGTTGCTGTGCAAGAACATGGATTCTTCTTAAATTAAATTAAATTGTTTCAACTCCTACCTTGAAAAACGACGCTATAGGGCATTGCACACCAAGACAACTAGACACAAGAACAGTTTTTTCCCCCTGAACTCTGCTAAACAAATAATTCCCTCAACAGTGTCAAATACTATTAGTCTTCTCATTGTTCCTATCACCCATCTCTTCCCATTTATGATTACAGGACTGTAACTTTGTTGCTTGTATCTTTATGATATTTATTGATATTGATTGTTTCCTGATTGCTCATTTGTACCCTATGACTATCATTAAGTGTTGTACCTTATGATTCTTGACGAATGTATCTTGTCTTTTTATGTCCACTGAGAGCATCTGCACCAAAGACAAATTCCTTGTGTGTTCAATCACACTTGACCAATAAAGAATTCTATTCTATTCTATCCTATCCTATCCTATCCCATCCCATCCCATCCCATTCTATCCTATCCCATATTTCTATTCTATTCTATTCCATATTTCTATCCCATCCTATCCTTTTCAATATTCTATTCTATTCCATATTTCTATTCTATTCTATTCCATATTTCTATTCTATTCTATTCCATATTTCTATTCTGCATTCTGTTCTGTTCTGTTCTGTTCTGTTCTGATTCTATTCTATTCTATTCTATTCTATTCTATTCTATTCTATTCTATTCTATTCCATTCCATTCCATATTTCTATTCTATACTATTCTATCAATGAAAAGGAAGCCAGGGACAATGCATGCAAGTGAGGTGAGCCAGTGGATGACATCCCCACTCTGAAAATAAGGCCTAGTACCTTTTTCATTTCCAAAAAAATACAAGACATGCTCTTATTTTTGGGAAAACACAGTAGCTATACCTTGTAGGTAGGTGTCACGTAACATTGCTTAAATTTCAGCTGGCATGTCTATTTGTACAGCGGATATAGCTGGGAACAATATATCTGGGTGGTTTCTTTGTGAAATAATATTTACTAAAACCAAAACAATTCTTTATATGACCTTTTTCTGCAATTTCTATCTTGCTTTCCACTGTCCAATCTCATAGCTCCGATCCAAACTAATTTCAATAGACTCAGTCTGACGTTGCACGGACATTTATTCGGAAGCAAATTTCTAACCACACATATATAATTTTCAATTACAGAAAGAAATTGTTTGGACTGCGGTTCCTCTCCTGCGGAATTTCAGACAAGCCATTATTATCTGGTTTGTTTGTTTCTATTGCCAATTCAAAACAGCCCCGCTGAAGAAAACCAGCGCAGATTCCATTTTACACAAATTACTCAGATCCACTTAAGGAGACTATTCAGCAGAGTAGGGAAAGCAACAGGAAATTGAATTTCTTGGCCTCTGCCATGCTTTTGGGAGAAGAAACACGGAGGACTAGTTTGATCGAGTTTCTCAACCTTGGCAACTTCAAGATGGATGGACGTCAAACCCACAGAATTCTCCAGCCTGCATGAAATGGACGTCCACCCATCTCCATGTTGCCAATGTGAAGAAGCAATGGCCTCAGTGGTGGGATTCCAAATCTTTTCCTATCGGTATGAGAGCCCGCTTAACACACGCTTGGCACATGCGTGTGGCACTCAAAGACCGCCCTTGGTGTCAGTGCTGGTGAGCTTTGATTTACAGACCTCTCTAAGCAGTTTACAGAATTAGCCTCTTGCCCCCAACAATCTTGGCTCCTCATTTTACCATTTTAGGATGGAAGGTTGAGTCAACCTTGAGCTAGTCAGGATTGAACCACTGAAAGACAGCAGAGTTAGCCCTCAGTACTGCATTCTAGCCACTGTGCCAACAATGGATAAAAAGCTATGTTTATACTTTACTTTATCATATATTGTTCCTAAGCGCTACTATTATTGACTTTTTTTTTACTTTACAGTGTTATATTTCCATTGTTTATTTTTATTCATTTATTCCTTTGCTACTGCTATGTCAATATTTTAATTAGTTCCCCCCCCCCTGTTTATTGCTTTAAGTCAACCAGAGTAGCCAAACTGGAAGATGGGTGGAAAAAATAAAAATAAAATCCTAAAATAAAATAATAAAATTTGTAAAATTTGTAAAATTGTAAAATTTGTAAAATCAAGAATAAAAACTAAAATAAATACAATAAAATAAAAATATCTCCCCATTCATTACCACTTCTCTTTCATTACCACTTTGATGTTGTCCAACATTTTGTTGAAGGAACATTTTCCTCCTAGACGAATCGATATTTTATCTAGGCCGCTACTCACTGTACAGTACCTTGAGTTTCCCGGTCTAATTGTAAATGCTTAGCAGTCGGGCTTCACTTCCTCTGTTAACGCTTTCATTTATCTTGTTAGGGTCTTGTTACCTCAGCTTGGCACGGCTGAGAATTTCAAATGCTTGCTTGCTCGAATTGAGTTTGCAACGGTGTTTGTTTAAAATATTGCACCCGCGTGTGTTAAAATCCCAGGCGTTCAGAATTCAGAATTTCTCCTACGTCATTTCATGGCTTTTAGAAATGATGTGATGGAAATGATTATCTGTGGGAACCTTCTTAGTAAGACCCTCTAGTAATTTTGTGGGTGCATTTGAAGAGAGCATGGTTTATATACCAAATGCTTTCAAGCTAGCCGAATCTTAATGCTTCTATCATTCTGCAGTTCCTTTGCAATGTGGTGTTTTTTTAACCATTTGCCATGGGAGGTGGCATGTTTTTATTAAGAAACAATAAGCCCGTTCTGTATTTTATTACAAGCATCACATCAAGTAATTTGTATTGATTTACTGATGAGTAATGTTTCCTTTCCGTCCAGATAGGCAGGAAAGAAAATCAAATTCTAAGGTATCATTTCTAATCCTGTCATGGTGCTTAGTGGCTGCATTTTTAGCAATTCAAAGGCTAACTTTTTGTTGAAAAGCTGTTGTGGCCCACCAGTGGCTAGTGGAGTTGGTAGCAGATTCGGAGAGTGAGGAGGTTGGGGAGGAACATGGGCCAGTCCTGGAGTCTGGGGAAGGCTCTGAGGAGGGCTCTGTGTTGGAGGCAGAGAAGGGGCCAGGGCCCTCCGACAGATATCAGCTGCCTTCAGAGTCGGACATCAGTGGGGCAGAAGAACAGCTGGAGCCTGTTCCCAGACTGTGCATGCGCAGAGTTGCCAGGGGGTTGGACTAGAAGATCTCCAAGTCCCTTCCAACTTCCAACTACTCTACTCTACTACCTCCAAGCTCCCTTCCAACTCTTCTATTCTATTCTATTCTATTCTATTCTATTCTATTCTATTCTATCCCACTCCACTCCACTCCATTCTTTCCTTTTGTGTGTGAAAAAGTTAGCATATGTAACCAAGAGAAGGAGTCAGGTTTTGTACACCCTTAATGACCTCACCACTCACTGTAATGTTCTTGTTCTGTTCTTTCCCATGTTTTAATTTTTAATTCGGATATCTGACCATAATAAAGGATTGATTGAGTGACCTGTCGCCAGTCTAATCAAATCTATCATCCCAATTCATCAGGAACGTGAGGTTTGAAATTTATGGATGATGGGTCTTCTATCACAAATAAAGTAGGAATATCATTTTCTGAGAAAAATTTATGAGGAGGGAAAGGTATTCCTTTGATTTTTCAGCTCTGGGGTCAATAAGAATTTGTATTTTCAAATTTCAAGCTACAGCCAGGCAGATTAATTGGGGGTAGAAATAGAATAGAATAACAGAGTTGGAAGGGACCTTGGAGGTCTTCTAGCCCAACCCCGTGCTTAGGCATGAAACCCTACACTACGACAGACAAATGGTTATCCAACATCTTCTTTAAAACTTCCAGTGTTGGGGCATTCACAACTACTGGAAGCAAGCTGTTCCACTGATGAATTGTTTTAACTGTCAGGAAATTTCTCCTTAGTTCTAAGTTGCTTCTCTCCTTGATTAGTTTCCACCCATTGCTTCTTGTCCTGCCCTCAGGTGCTTTGGAGAATAGCTTGACTCCCTCTTCTTTGTGGCAGCCTCTGAGATATCGGAAGACTGCTATCATGTCTCTCCTAGTCCTTCTTTTCCTTAAACTAGACATACCCAGTTCCTGCAAACCTTTTTCATATGTTTTAGCCTCCAGTCCCCTAATCCTCTTTCTTGCTCTTCTCTGCATTCTTTCTAGAGTCTCCACATCTTTTCTACATCGTGGCGACCAAAACTGAATGCAGTATTCCAAGTGTGGCCTTACCAAGGCCTTATAAAGTGGTATCAACACTTCACATGATCTTGATTCTATCCCTCTGTTTATGCAGGCTAGAACTGTGTTGGCTTTTTTGGCAGCCACATCACCAGGATGAGTATTATGCAGCTACAAATGGGCCCCAGTTAGCCAGGATTATGTTCATAGGTGAGAAAAGCATAGATGATACCGTGAGGAAATATTGTAATAAAAACAGATTTATCTCAAGGCAATGTGTTGATGGCTGATATCACAGCTTTTCTCAGGGGGATATATAGACCTGAACTCTGAGATCTTTCTCATTTTTAGCCTTTGGATCACAATTGCGTTCAGAGATACAATGCCAATTCCTTCCTACATCAAGGAGAGAAGCAATTTAGGACTAAGGAGATATTTCCTGACAGTTAGAACAATTAATCAGTGGAACAACTTGCCTCCAGAAGTTGTGAATGCTCCAACACTGGAAGTTTTTAAGAACTGATTGGATAACATTTGTCTGAAGTGGTGTAGAGTTTCCTGCCTAGGCAGGGGGTTGGACTAGAAGACCTCCAAGGTTCCTTCCAACTCTGTTATTCTATCCTATTCTATTTACGAATAGCAAATTCAGTTATTTTTTCCATTCACTTTATATGGTGGCCCAAGAACCTTCATTGGTGTATGCTAGAGTGCAAAGTTAGTCACACGGTTTGAATAACAAGGACACTGAAGAATTTGCAAAAGGAAGTTCCAGAGGCATCTTTGGGCCCATTTGATGAGTCTACATCAATATGTCAGCAGAGATGTATCTAACGGGGTTTTTTCCCCACCCACAAATGGTTAGATTTGTTGCTGCTTTCCAAATGAAATCAATGCTCAGAGCACTGTAACTAATTGAGTCATATTTTCTGCAAGCATGCTGCATAATCGCCTTGGTATATGCACTCGGTGTTTTACCACTGTGCCCACATCTCTTGGGTGAAGGAAGCCCTACAACCCACATTTTTACAAGAGGGCCTTTCAGGCTTTGATAACCAGCAAGCAAGGAAAAATGGAAGCAAGAACAAAGAAGTGAAAAACCCTCTCTTTAAATTTTAAGTGCCCAGAATATTAAGATTTAATAAAGGTGAGTATTTGTACTTCAGGGTGGACTTGAGGGATCCTTGGTGCTCTCTGAGCTTGCTTGTTTTCTTGCAGACATTTCATTACCCAAACTAGGTAACATCATCAGTACTAGTGATGTGATTTGCCTCCTCCTTCCTCCTGTTCTCCACAAACCCCTCTCTTCTAGAACTGATGATATTACCTAGTTGGGTAATGAAACATCTGCAAGAAAACAAGCAAGCTCAGAGAGCACCAAGGACCCCACAGTTGTCCGCTTCCTCCTCCTCTTCCTCCTCTTCCTCCTCTTCCTCCTCTTCCTTTTCCACCTCCTCCTCCTTTTTCTTCTCCTCCTTCTCCTCCTCCTCCTCCTCCTCCTCCTCTTCCTTCTTCTTTTATTTCTCCTCTTCCTCTCCTCCTCCTCCTCCTCTTCCTTCCTTTCTCTTCCTTCTCCTCCTTCTCCTCCTTCTCCTCCTTTTTCTTCTCCTTCTCCTTCTCCTTCTCCTTCTCCTTCTCCTTCTCCTCCTTCTCCTTCTCCTTCTCCTTCTCCTTCTCCTTCTTCTTCTTCTTCTTCTTCTTCACCCACTTTGGGTTTTGTTCTCCTCCTTCCTCCTCCTCCTCCTCCTCTTCCTTTTCCACCTCCTCCTCCTTTTTCTTCTCCTCCTTCTCCTCCTCCTCCTCCTTCTTCTTCTTCTTTTATTTCTCCTCTTCCTCTCCTCCTCCTCCTCCTCCTCTTCCTTCCTTTCTCTTCCTTCTCCTCCTTCTCCTCCTTTTTCTTCTCCTTCTCCTTCTCCTTCTCCTCCTTCTCCTTCTCCTTCTCTATCTTCTTCTTCTTCTTCTTCACCCACTTTGGGTTTTGTTCTCCTCCTTCCTCCTCCTCTTCCTCCTCTTCCTTTTCCTCCTCCTCTTCCTCCTCCTTCTCCTCCTTCTCCTTCTCCTTCTTCTCCTTCTTCACCCACTTTGGGTTTTGTTTTCCTCCTTCCTCCTCCTCTTCCTCCTCTTCCTTCTTCTTCTCTCCCTCCCCCTCCCCCCTCCTCCCCCCTCCTCCACAAACCCCTCTCTTCTATCAATGCTGATGTTACCTAGTTGGGTAATGAAACATCTTCAAGAAAACAAGCAAGCTCAGAGAGCACCAAGGACCCCTCAGTTGTTCTCCTCCTTCCTCCCCCCTCCCCTTTCCTCCTCCTCCTCCTCCTCCTCCTCCTCCTCCTCCTCCTCCTCCTCCTCCTCCTTCTCACTCCTCCTCCCCTTCTCCACAAACCCCTCTCTTCTAGCACTGTTGATGTTACCTAGTTGGGTAATGAAATATCTGCAAGAAAGCAAGCAATGTCAGAGAGCATCAAGGACTCCACAGTTGTTGTCTTCTTCTTCCTCTTCTTTTTCTTCTTCCTCCTCCTCTTCTCCTCCTCCTTCTTCTCCTCTCTCCTTCTCCTCCTCCTTCCTGCTCCTCTTTTTTACAAACCCTTCTCTTCTAGCACTGATGATGGAATGAAGAATGGAACGGAGAGGTGCGGAGTAGAGTAGAATAACAGAGTTGGAAGGGACCTTGGAGGTCTTCTACCCAAACCCACCACTCAGACAGGAAGCTCCATAACATTTATTTTATTTTATTAAATTTATACCCCGCCCTTCTCCTTGTTAGGACCCAGGGCGGCGCACAGGCATTATATAAAACCATAAATACAATATACATCAATTAAAAATATATTAAATTAATTCACCCGTGCTAAAACCCGTTATTAAAACCGTAACCAAATTATAATTTATATTTAAAAGTCAGACGCGGGGGGCTATCCTAGGCCGGCTTGTTGGAATAAGTACGTCTTAAGACGTTGGCGGAAGAGGCGGAGGTCCGAGGTAGTGCGAAGGTCGGGGGGTAGGTTGTTCCAGAGGGCCGGGCCCGCCACAGAGAAGGCTCTTCCCCTGGGTGTCGCCAGCCGGCATTGCCCGGCCGACGGCACCCGGAGTAGGCCCGCTCTGTGGGAGCGGACCGGACGAAGGGATGTATGGGGCAGGAGGCGGTCTCGTATATAGCTAGGCCCCGAGCCATGGAGCGATTTAAAGATGGTGGTCAACACCTTGATAACATTCCAGACAGAAGGTTGTCCAATCTCTTTTTAAAAACTTGTAGTGCTGGAAGGTCACAACTTCTGGAGGCAAGCCATTCCACCGATGGTTCTCACTGTCAGGAAATGTATCTTTAGTTCTAGGTTGCTTCTCTCCTTAATTAGTTTAAATTCATGCCTGACTCCCTCTTCTTTGTGGAAGCCCCCGAGATATTGGAACACTGCTGTCATGTTGCTTCTAGTCCTTCTTTTCATTAAACCATTAAATTTGGCAAGAATGAAACCGGAGTTGAAACAATGATAAAACTCTGTAATAAAAGGGTGCAGGAATACAGAACAGCCCTGCTTTCTTGTAATACATCAGACAGCATTGCTAATCAAACTGATTTCCATCACATTGATCTTTATCCCTGTTCCATGCACGTACCTGGACTTCAATATCTTCGCTTGCTTGTGTAGTGGGAGAAAATAAAATTTCAATAAAGCCCTAAGTACATTGATAAAATATTGTACCTTTCAGAAGTAAAGAAGCTTCTAGGATAAGAAGCTATTTTTTTTATTTTTTTTATTTTATTCAAATTTATACCCCGCACCTTCTCCAAAAAGGACCCAGGGCGGCGCACAGGAAATTTAAAACAATACAAATATAACAAAAATACAAAATTTTAAAAAACTATTAAACCCATACCCTGTGCTAAAATAGTATAAAATTCCCCGAATTAAAATCTATCTAAAAACAGTCAGAACGGGAGGTTATGCTAGGCCGGCTTGCTGGAAAAGGTGCGTCTTAAGACGCTGGCGGAAGAGGCGGAGGTCTGAGATGGAGCGTAATTCAGGGGGAAGGTCGTTCCAAAGGGTAGGGCCCGCCACAGAGAAGGCCCTTCCCCTGGGTGTCGCCAACTGGCATTGCCCGGCCGACGGCACCCTGAAGAGGCCCTCTCTGTGGGAGCGGTTTGGTCGAAGGGATGTATGGGGCAGAAGACGGTCTCGCATATAACTAGGCCCCGAGCCATGGAGCGCTTTGAAGATGGCCGTCAAAACCTTGAAGCGCACCCGAAAGGCCACAGGCAGCCAGTGCAGCTCGTGCAGGAGAGGTGTTATGTGGGAATGCCTAGAGGCTCCCATAATCACCCGTGTAGCCGCATTCTGGACTAGCTGTAGCCTTCGAGTGCACCTCAAGGGGAGCCTCATGTAGAGAGCGTTTTCAAGCGTTGAATGTTTTCAAGGACAAAAAAACCCCCCAAGAAATCTCAGTTGCCTTTTGGAAAAGCACCTTTGGGGCAACCATGACCTGGATGATGGAGAATCTCTATAGACATGCATCTTTCAGAATTCTGAAACTGGATAATATTGGTTTTCAACTTGATTTCTATGGAGTTTCTCAGCCATCCAGGTTTTGGTTGCCCCAAAGATGCCTTTTTCAAGAGGCAACTGGACTTTTGGGTTTTTCTTTGAAGACTCTTCCTTTCTAATCCAAGAAGCTTCATCAGCTCTGACTGGGTGGTGGGGATTTTGAAGGATTTATATTCCTTGTAAACACCTGGTCATTGGCATCCTTTTGGAGGGTCTTTGAAGCACTTGGAGGTTGATCTGTGTCCTCAGGGTCACCTGAGTGGTGCAAATGGTTCCTGTGGTCTGCAATTTTTCTCTCTGGAAATCCATTTCTATTCCCACCCCATTCCAAGGGTCTTCATCCCAAACTGTATAGCTAAAAGTCTGTAGAGATTCTCAGTCATCCAGGTCAAGGTTGTCCCAAAGATGCTTTGTTTCAAGAGGCAACTGGACTTTTTTTCTTCCTTTGAAGATGACCTGGGTGTCATCTGGATGGTAAAAGTCTCTATGAACTTTTACCCTGTAGCTATACGATTTGGGATGAACACCCTTTGAATGGTGTGGGAGTAGGAATGGATTTCCAGAGAGAACCATCTGCACTACTCAGGTGATCTTAAGGACACAGATACACCTCCAAGTGGCCTCAATGACCGTCTTAAAGGCTGCAAAGGGCGGTATACAAATCAAATTTTATTTATTTTTATTTTATTTGTATTTATACCCCGCCCTTCTCCAAAAAGGACCCTAAACTAAACTAAACTAAACTAAACTAAACTGAACTGAACTAAACTAAACTAAACTAAACTAAACTAAACTAAACTAAACTAAACTAAACTAAACTAAACTAAACTAAACTAAACTAAACTAAACTAAACTAAACTAAACTAAACTAAACTAAACTAAACTAAAATGATGCAAATGATCAGCTATCTGCAAGGAATGTAAATCCTTCCATTTCCCATCCAGTCAGAGCTGAGGAAGCTTCTTGGATTAGAAGCAAAAGAGCTGAAGAAGCTTCTTGGTTGAGAAGTGAAATGTCTTCAAAGAAAAGCCAGAGAAAGTCCACTTGCCTCTTGAAAAAAAAACACCTTTGGTTTTCAACTTGTTATCAGGGTTAAAGTCACAGGGGAAATGTTTGTGTATGTTGAGAAGCTTGTCACTTAACAATATGTGTACAGAAAATGGGTGTTTTTTAGAGGTAGCAAGAAGGTGGGAAGACTTGTTGACTTTAGGAAGTCGACAATATTTGCAAACTTTGGCACAAGATAAATATAGTGCCGGTGTAGTAAGTTAAAACGTGTTGCAAATAGACACATTTAACCTTTTTACTCCAATTTACTGCCAGGCATATAATACATTTTATGTCAAACTTCAGGGAAAAACTACTGATGTGCATTATTACATCAAGGGAAGGAAAAATTCTGAGCAGCACATCAAAAATTATTAAGTCTTTTCTGCCCCATTAAAGCCTATGGCAACAACGGCTGCCAAATTTATAACAGGCATGCAAGCTTTCATTTGGAGCTAAAATGTTGTTTGTTGCTGCAATGTTAGCGTGGAGTCATTTCTTTAGAAATGCAGTGCCATATATTAGGGGAAATTTGGCTGTGATTCCCTGCACGTGATGTCATTGACATGATGTCATTGTTCTGTACAATGACAGAGGGAACATCTATACCTGTTGTGGCAGAAGATTCGGACAGTGAGGAGGGTTGGGGAGGAACATGGGCCAGTGCTGGAGTCTGCGGAAGGGTCTGATTAGGGCTCTGCATTGGAGGCAGAGAGGGGGCCAGGGCCATCCGACAGGAATCAGCTGCCTTCGGAGTCAGATATCAGTGGGGCAGAAGAACAGCTGGAGCCTGATCCCAGTGTGTGCATGTGCAGAATGCCAGATGAAGGGAACAGCTACGGAACAACGGTCGACTTGGGAGTAAGGCCACAGGTGGACAATGGATGGCCCCTCCCAGAGGGAATGAAAGAGGAGCGAAAGGGGAATGGAGTTTGCAGGAGACAATTAGTTCGCTTAGTTGGTTTGTGACTCTCCGAGACTCCTTGCCAAGTTCTGCAGATCTCGGCCTGGCAGTTCTCCACGCCGGATAAGGTCTGTGACTATAAATGCTCCCTTGAAAGAATTTTCTGGATGTGAATGAACAGAATTCACAGTCAATTAATAAATGGGGTTTTTGTCAGGACAAGGAGTTTGCTTCAGGCTCTTGGGAAGCCTTGATCAGAACAGTACCATACACAATTATCTCTTTTGTGCTTCTCTCTGATGAGTAGACAAACACCCCTGTTGTTTTATTTAACAATAATGTGAGTGGCGTCCCGTTGTCCCCTACCAGGGGGATTTATTTTGTTTGTCTAAATTTGTGGTGAATGTGCAACACCTTGATGTCTTCCTACGTACCAATCATCTGTGGAAATCTTGGGTTTTGTTCCTCCTGATTATGAAAGATAGCAATGGATGAAAAGTGAGAAGTTTTCATGGAAAAAACCCAAGAAAGTCCATCACCTTTTGGACAAAAGCATCTTTGGACAAAACCATCATGACCTGGATGGTTGAGAATCTCCATAGACATTAAATTGGGAGATACCAATAATCTTGTTGGTAGAATTCTAGAGGCTCAGAGGCACCCCTTCTTTAATTCATTTATTTATTATTTAGAGTTATATAACCACTCCCTCTCCCCAAAGGGACCCAGGGCGGTGCACAAGAAATTAAAACATATGAATATCACAATTATAAATAATTAAAAATGCTACACCCTCTTGATCATTCTAGTGTTGCATGTACAAATGGCCATTGAGAAGCCCCTCACCTGGTTTTCAATGTGTCCAAGATTTGGTTTAACTGACAAGAATACTCATACAGTGGTACCTCGGTTCACAAACGCCTCTGTTCACAACCAATTCGGTTTACGAACAGAAAAGTTCCTCAAAATGTGCTCCGGTTCACGAACAACGTTTCGGTTTACGAACGGAAAAGTTCATAAAAATATGGTCTGGTTCACGAACTCCGCTTCTGTTCACGAACTCCGCCTCGGTTCACGAACTCCGCCTCGGTTCACAACCAATTTGGTTCGCGACCAGAGTCAGTTCAAGAATTAAAACCAAAAGAAAGATCAGAACGGATTAATTGGATTTACCTTAAACCCTATGGGAAACTGTGCCTCTGTTCACGACCAATTCGGTTCGCGACCAGAGTCAGTTCAAGAATTACGACCAAAAAACAAGGTCAGAACGGATTAACCGGATTTACATTAAACCCTATGGGAAACTGTGCCTCGGTTCACGACCAATTCGGTTCGCGACCAGAGTCATTTCACGAATTAAGTTCATGAACCGAGGTACCACTGTATTCTTAAATTCTATTTGTCTGCTTCTTGGAGGTAAGAGAGTTATTGTTCCCTCTTTCCACTTGCCCATTCCAGGAGAGCAGAAACCAGGAGTAGGCTGCTACAGGTTCACCCGGTTTGGAAGAACCCATAGCTAATGCTAGAACCTCCATTCCACCCCTGGCTGGCCCCACCCATCCCTCCCAGGAGTCTCCACACAGCCCATTTTGAATGAGAGGTAAGTGCAGCGCTCACACAAAGGTTTGGGGAGGAGAAAATCAGGTCTCCCAGAAGTTCCGGAAAGGTAGACATGGGCCTGTTTCCAGCCTCTGGGGCCTGGGGGAAGCAGTTTTTGCCCTTCTAGAGGCTCAAGGAAAGCCTCTGGAGTCTGGGGAAGGCAAAAATGCCCCTCACCCCACACACTGTAGTACAGGAGGCCAACTATTTATTTATTTTATTATATTTATATCCCGCCCTTCTCCACAGAGGACCCAGGGCAGCGCACAGGAATTTAAAAACATACAAAAAATAAATACATAATTTAAAATATATTAAACTATTCTAAACCTATGCTAAAACCAAATTTTAAAATGCCCAATTTAAAACTCTCTAAAATAGTCCCCATGGGAGGTTAGGCTAGGCCGGCTTGTTGGAAAAGATATGTCTTTAGACATTGGCGGAAGAGGCGGAGGTCGGTGATGGTGCGTAATTCAGGAGGTAGGTCGTTCCAAAGGGCAGGGCCCACCACAGAGAAGGCTCTTCCCCTGGGTGTCGCCAGTCGGCATTGTCCAGCCGACGGCACCCTGAGAAGACCCTCTCTGTGGGAGCGGATCGGCCGAAGGGATGTATGGGGCAGAAGGCGGTCTCACATATAACTAGGCCCCGAGCCATGGAGCGCTTTAAAGATAGTTGTCAAAACCTAGGCCACGCCCACCATGGCCACGCCCACCCAGCAACTGGGCAGAGAACCCATGGCTGAAATTTTGGAAGCCCACTCATGACAGGAACTTATATACTGTCTAGGCTGTCAATCATAGCATTCCTCAAGTAATTGTACCCAGCAATTTGGATACAAGTAAGTTCGGATAAATGAACAGATTGCATCGTTCAAACCGGGATTATCTCAACCATGAATAAGGAATGAGACAGTTTTAACCTTGGTCTTAAAATCAGCAAGCTTTTGGAGCGCCGAATTTACACTATGAATTTACAATGAGTTTTAGGAAAATTCTCTACTGTTCATTCTCCGGGAGAAAGAGCGTGTGGTGGATGAGACACATTGATTGGAGAAAGAGTATTACTGAAAGCATGGAAGGATATAAATACTGAAGACATTTATGGCTGCAGGTTGCACAGCTAGCAATAATAGATCGATAGTTCTGAAGCAGATAAAGTAAGGAATTATAGCCCCGTCTGTAGTGATAGACAAATCGGGACATTTCAGAACTTTGCCATGTTCGCATATATTTACCTAAGAATTAGTTCTACCCCATTTTTTTTGTATGTTTTAATAATTCTACTTTAAATTAAAAAAAAATCCAGATGAAAATGTATATTATTATTAAATGCATGTTATCTCAAGAAATACACTTTGCAAAATAGTTCTTTGCAGTGGAGAGCTGCCTATAAACATTTGATAAGTTTGACACCAGCATAACAAAGGCTGAGGCTACACATTCATCAACCGACATGGAATAGCAACTTTTATACAAATTCATCAGATTTATTTCTTTCTTTTTTTTGTTAGTAGCTTGTCTCGCTTCATGTTGCCCTGACCATCCAGAGATGAAGATAAGAAGGAGAACGAATGTCAATCATAGCTGGCATTTTGACATGTATGATGCCCTTATGGGTTCACTGGAATCTATGGTCATTAGCCCCATAATTCTCTTCCCAATCTTTGGAACCCTAAACTTACTGTCAAAAAGCTTCCTTCTGAAATTTTGTATTTCTGGTTCTCTTATATCAGAGATGGGAAGTAGGTAGAGCTGTAGCTATTGCTGAATGGTAGTTTCCCATCATCCCTCACTGGTAGTGCTGTTTGGACATAATGGGAGCTAGAATTGAACTACATCTATAGAGCTGCATGTCCTAACTGAATAACAGAGTTGGAAGGGATCTTGGAGGGAGTAGAGTAGAGTAGAAGAGAAGAGAAGAGTTGGAAGGGAGCTTGAAGAGAGTAGAGTAGAGTAGAGTGGAGTAGAGTGGAGTAGAGTAGAGTAGAGTAGAGTAGAGTAGAGTAGAGTAGAGTAGAGTAGTTGGAAGTTGGAAGGGACCTTAGAGGTATTCTAGTACAACCTCCTGCTTAGGCAGGAATTTCTACACCATTTCAGACAAATGGTTGTCCAATCTCTTCTTCAAAACCTCCATTGATGGAGCATTCACAACTTCTGGAGGCAAATCCTTCCATTAATTAATTGTTCTCACTGTCAGGGAATTTCCTCTTATTGGTTCTCTCCTTGATTAGTTTCCATCCACTGCTCGTTGTCCCACCTATAGGTGCTTTAGAGAATAGATTGAACCTCTCTTATTTATTTATTTATTATGGTGCCTCTAGTTTTGTTTTTTATTAAACTACTGTAGACATACCGAATTCTTGCAACTGTTCTTCATTCTTCCTGCATGTGTATATACATATTAAGATACCAATCCTTGGCAAGTCATTTGTTGCTTATTATTTTGGGAAATATGCAGAATTAGCCACTGCAAATGAATGCAAAGATTATTAAATTGTGAAACACATGCACAAACGGTTGAAGGACACATTTGATGAAATAGCATATTATTTTATAAATATTGCAAAATATGAAACACTCCAAACTGCATTTTCTGAAAGCAAATTGCCTAGAAAAACATACGTAAAGTCAAGGGTAAATGTTGTATAAGGATGAAGAGCACACACAGATGGAATTTGCATATAAGTGAGAGGATTCAATTTTTTTTTTTACTATTGGTTCTGTGGGCGGGACGTGGCTTGGTGGGCCTGGCTTTGTGGGTGTCGCTGTGTGGGTGTTGCTTTGTGGGCATAGAAGGGCAGGGCAAGGGTACTGCCAAATCCCGATTTCCTTCCCACCCCACTAACCTGCTTTCTAGGTGACAAAAGAAGATCCAGCTGATCAGCTGGAACTGGAGAGCCAACAAATAGATGGGAGTGGAGTCAGCCAGAGGTGGTATTTGCTGGTTCTCTGAAATACTCAAGATTTCTGCTACGTGTTCTCCAGAACTGGTCAGAACCGGCTGAATATCAATACAATACAATAGCAGAGTTGGAAGGGACCTTGGAGGTCATCTAGTCCAACTCCCTGCCTAGGCAGGAAGCCATATACCATTTCAGACAAATGGCTATCCAACATCTTCTTAAAGACTTCCAGTGTTGGGGCATTCACAACTTCTGGAGGCAAGCTGTTCCATTGATTAATTGTTCGAACTGTCAGGAAATTTCTCCTCAGTTCTAAGTTGCTTCTCTCCTTGATTAGTTTCCACCCATTGCTTCTTGTCCTGCCCTCAGGTGCTTTGGAGAATAGCTTGACTGCCTCTTCTTTGTAGAAGCCCCTGAGATATTGGAACACTGTTATCATGTCACCTCTCGTTTTTCTTTTATTCAAACTAGACACACCCAGTTCCCGCAACTGTTCTTCATAGGTTTTAGCCTCCAGTCCCCTAATCGTTTTTGTTGCTCTTCTCTGCACTCTTTCTAGAGTCTCCACATCTTTTCTACATCATGGTGACCAAAACTTGATGCCGCATTCCAAGTGTGGCCTTCCCAAGGCATTATAAAGTGGTCACCTCTAACCAGAGCCTAAAACGTATGATGAACGGTTGCAGGAACTGGCCATGGCTAGTCTAGAGAAGAGAAGGACCAGGGGTGACATGATAGCAGTATTCTAATATTTGAGGGGCTGCCACAGAGATGAGGGGGTCAAGGTATTCTCCAAAGCACCTGAAGGCCAGACAAGGAACAATGGATGGAAACTGACCAAGGAGAGATTCAATCTGGAAATAAGGAGGAATTTTCTGACAGTGAGAACATTCAACCCATGGAACAGAAGTTGCCTTCAGAAGTTGTGGGAGCTTCATCCCTGGATGAAGCTTTCAAGAAGAGACTGGACTGCCATCTGTCAGGAGTGGTGTAGGGTCTCCTGCTTAGGTGTGGGGGGGTTGGACTAGATGACCTATAAGGTCCCTTCCAACTCTGTTAATCTGTTACTATCTGTTACATTGTTGTTGCCTCTGAAATTGTTTGCCACTTCATTATACAAACTGAGAATTTGGAGGAATAAGAATGGAGAACTGGCTCAAGGGAAGCTTGGTCTATGATCTTTAGGATCTTCCCATGCAAAATCCAAAGCTTTAGTGCTCAAATTAGCTTTTTATTGGAATCCAGAAAGATGTGAAAGCTTTACTCAAAAATCATAGTAGCTTTTCTTGTGTTGCAAACTGGATGTTTTTTCACTGGATGGGTTAAAAATCAGAGTTTCTTCTTAGTCTTATTGTTGTTGTTGTTGTTGAGTCACTAAGTCATATCCAATTTTCCACAACCCCATAGCATGCCAAATGTATGTACATTGTGTCAGTGATACCATCTAACCCAGGAGTGGTTTCTGGTAGCCGCTACTGCTGGTTTGCTCATGGTGGTGCCGTGCCCCATGTGCTTGATATGTGCTGCATGCTTATGCGCAGTATGATAAAAATTGCCAAATTTTTATACAAAGAAGTCAAAAACAAGGTGACGGTGCCTATGGCGCTACCATGAGAAACAGGGGTGTGGCACGCCTGGATCACTGCTGGTTCTAGTGATCCAGGCTGCCAAACCATTATTGGTTCAGCCGAACCCATCTGAACTGGTAGGAACCCACCACTGATGTAACCATCTCATCCTATGCCATCCCCTTCTTCGTTGGCCTTCCATCTTTCTCAGCATCAGAGTCTTCTCCAAGGAGAGCTCTCTTCTCGTTTGATGGCCAGTGAAGGGCCCTCTCTTCTGGTGCTCACGCATTATAATAATAATAATAATAATAATAAATTGAGATTTATTAACCGCACCCTCTCCCCACAGGGACCCGGGGCGGTGCACAGGCATAATTAAAACAATATACAATAATACAAACATTACTTAAAATAAAATTAAATAGAATTACCCGTGCTAAAAATATAAATTTAAAAACCCATTAAAATATTTGTAATTAAAAGACAGAGAGAATTATGTCAGTGCGGATGGGTGGAGTCTCCCACAACCCCCTTTCCTACTGGTTCTCTCAAACTGGAGAGAACCGACTGAATACCACCTCTAGATAAGAAGTCATATAAGTCCTGTAAAAAAGTAAGTAAATGAATAAATCTAGTTGATTGTAATCTAGAAAAAATCTTTTTCCTTTCCTTTCCTTTCCTTTCCTCTCCTCTCCTGTCCTCTCCTTTCCTCTCCTTGCCTCGCCTCACCTCGCCTCACCTTTCCTCTCCTCTCCTCTCCTCTCCTTTCTTTTCCTGTCCCTATTTTCTCTCTTCTCCTCTCTTCTCTTCTCTTCTCTTCTCCTCTCCTCTCCTCTCCTCTGGTTTTTCATACATCCGATGTAATAAATATCTTAGTCACGGCATTAAGCAAAACACAGCACATCCAGAAGAAAAGTTGAAATAAAAAATGAAATAAAATTCTGGCAGCCCTTGCAGTTATTAAAATGTTACTGTTTTGCACCGAATGCCATTGCTACCAGCACTTTGTTTGAAATGAAGCAATGCATCCGACCGTAAAGAAGTCCCTTTCAAATAAATGGCTGCATTTGAGCCAGAAGTTCCTGGGCTGAGGATCACAATGGATTCTGACATTTTTTGTAGTTCTCCTATTCGGTACCTACCTGGGTTGCTCTGAAGTGTCCCTGCTTTGCTAACACGGTGACCATCTCCTTTGCAAAGATCGTCATCTCGAAACGAGAGGCAAACCTAAAACAAGCTTGTGCATCTCAGGGGCTTCCACAAAGAAGAGGAAGTCAAGCCATTCTCCAAAGCCCCTGAGGGCAGGACAAGAAGCAATGGATGGAGACTAATCAAGGAGAGAAGCAACATAGAACTAAGGAGAAATTTCCTGAGAGTGAGAACAATGAATCAGTGGAACTTCCCTCCAGAAGTTGTGAATGCCCCAACACTGGAGGTTTTTAAGAAGAGACTGGACAGCCATTTGTCTGAAGTGGTGTAAGGTTTCCTGCCTAAGCAGGGGGTTGGGCTAGAAGACCTCCAAGGTCCCTTCCAACTCTGTTATTCTAAATCATTCAGTAAGCACGCTATGTTTGATCAGGACAGAAGATAAACTCAACGGTCCTTTGCTTTGATCCACAGCACGTTTAAAAGTATACTAGAAGGGATTTTGTTTAAAAGTATACTAGAAGGGATTTTGCAAGTAGAAGTTTTCCTCCCAAATACACATGTGCTATTAAGAAAAAAAAACCATCAAGGTGATTCAAGGAAGGCATCTCTATGGAGATAAAGAAGTTGACCTACTAACCCAGATCCACATATAATCGGCCCTATTGGGTAGAGCGGTCCAGGAAATCAACTCCACAGGAAGGCTAAAACGGCTTCTCTTGAGATTGGCTATAATCACGGGATCTTGCAAGACTGACTGTGCTTCTCTCTTCCCTATTTCCTCTCCTTTCTTCTGGTTTTTCATACATCTGTCATGTATGACAGATGTACTTCTGGGAATTAAGGAGGGAGGCTGCTTGAAACCTTTGTCTGATTCAGGACTTTTAAAAAGGCTTCAGCCCCCTTTTTACCTAAGCAATTTAGCTACATGTCTCCATCAAAAAGGTCATCTCCCTATCTCCCTAAATGCCTCCTCCTCCTCCTTCTGTTCCTCCTCTCCCTCGACTCCTCCTTTTCCTCCTCCTCCTCCTTCTCCTCCTCCCCCCCTCCTTCTGCTCCTCCTCCTTTCCTCCTCCTCTTCTTCTTCCCCCCCTCCCCCTCCCCCTCCTCCCCTTCTCCTTTTTTCTTCTTCTTGTTCTTCTTCTCCTTCTCCACCTCCCTCCTCCTCCTCCTCCCCTTCTCCTTTTTTCTTCTTCTTGTTCTTCTCCTTCTCCACCTCCCTCCTCCTCCTCCCCTTCTCCTTTTTTTCTTCTTCTCATTCTTCTTCTCCTTCTACTCCTTCCTCCTCCTCCCCTCCTCCTCCTCCCCTCCTCCTCCTCCTCACCTTCTCCTTTTTTCTTCTTCTCCTTCTCCTTCTCCTCCTCCTTCCGTCTACTCCTCCTCCTTCCTTCTCCTCCTCCTCCTTCTCCTCTTCCTTCCCTTCTCCTCCTCCTCCTCCTTTTCTCCTTCTCCCCCTTCTTCTCTTCCTCCTCCTCCTTTTCTCCTCCTCCTCCTTTTCTCCTCCTCCCCCTCCTCCTCTTCTCCTCCTCCTCCTCCTCCCCTTCTCCTCTTTCTCCTCCTCCCCTTCTCCTCTTCCTCCTCCTCCTTTTCTCCTCCTCCTCCTCCTCCTCCTCCTCCTCCTCCTCCTCCTCCTCCTCCTCCTCCTCCCCTTCTCCTTCTTTTTCCTCCTCCTCCTCCTCCTCCTCCTCCTCCCCTTCTCCTTCTTTTTCCTCCTCCTCCTCCTCCTCCTCCTCCTCCTCCTCCTCCTCCTCCTCCTCCTCCTCCTCCTCCTCCTCCTTCTTTTTCTTCTTCGTCTTCTTCTCCCACTTTGGGTTTTGAAGGAGATGCAAAATTCTAGCTCTTGCTCTTCAGCAGCGTCAACCATTCTTAATTGATGTTGCTGTTGTGTGTCTTTGCAGTTGTCTCTCCATCTTCTTCTGAGTCTGCCTCGGGTTCTTTGACGTTCTCCTCTTTCTGTATATACCGTGTAGGGTATGGAATCCCAAGACACCATCTCCAGGTGAGCAAACCACTCTATTTGCTATTTTTTTCATGTGTAGAAGCATATGGCGATTGTATTAAAGCCACAAAAAATAATGCCTTTTTTTGGTTTTGCACTATCCCAATAAAACATGGTCCCACCCTGCATTCCAACCAGTCACTCAGAGCAAAAGGTCAGGATGCGATCCAAGCTGCCAATTTTATATGGACCAGTAATTTGATTGAAACTGATTTGGAGAGCTGGATCAATTTAATAGATTATGTGGGTGGGGCAGTGAAAAATTGACTCAAATGGAGGAGAACAGAATAACAGAGTTGGATTTGAATTTAAATTAATTTGGATTTTTTTTAAAAAAAGGGGGAGTTATTTAGTCCTTTCAAGATTTCATGGGGGGGAAAATATCAGTTCAGAAGTTCAATCCAATTGGTTTTAAATTGCAACTGGGGCTACACCCATGTTGGGTTTGCAAGCTGTTCCTCCTCTTATACTCAGGTCAGCTTGACTCTACGCTGAATTTAGAAATTCCTGTCTGAGTTGCTTTGGTAACAGCTTTGCAAGAGCTTCTTTTCTCCATCCTAACTTTCTGCTCCAGGAAATCGATTGCCGGTGGCTTTCTTTTCTATGGAGAGATCTTACTGGATGTGTACATTCTATGTGCCCATGACTAAGGATGCACATGTAATAGGGGAAGAGAAAGTTAAATTGTGGATAGAAATACTAAAAGATTTTTAGTTAACTACTAAGGAATGTTAATGGATGTTAATGTTAATGGATAATGTTTAATAAAAAGGGGGGGCTAGAAATAATATAAATTGACTTTTATGCAGAACACGTTCCCAGGATGCAATACCAGGGGAGACTTTTTGGAATAGACAATGAAGGCCATTATGTGGCTGTGTTTAAGTGAGATCTGCCATTGAGGCGCTGTCCCGGTGTCTGGATGCTGTACGGGGCTGGATGGTTAGCAACAAACTCAAGCTCAACCCGTCCAAGACCGAGTGGCTGTGGTTTCCGGCACCCCGGTACAGCCAGGTAAGTCCAACACTGGCCATTGGGGGGGAACAACTGGCCCCCGTGGAGAGGGCGCGCAACTTGGGTGTCCTCCTGGATTCCCGGCTGACCATGTAGGACCATGTGATGACCGTGGCCAGGGGGGCGTTTTATCAGGTACACCTGATACGCCAGTTGCGCCCGTTACTCGATCGGGGAGCCCTTCGCACAGTCACTCAGGCATTAGTGACATCCCGGCTGGACTACTGCAACGCTCTCTACATGGGGCTCCCCTTGAGATGCACTCGAAGGTTGCAGTTAGTCCAGAATGCGGCCGCGCGGATGATTATGGGTGCCTCAAGGCAATCCCACATAACACCTCTCCTGCGTGAGCTGCACTGGCTACCTGTGGCCTTTCGGGTGCGCTTCAAGGTGCTGACGACCATCTTCAAAGCGCTCCATGGCTCGGGGCCTAGCTATATACGCGACCACCTCCTGCCCCATACATCCCTTCGACCAATCCACTCCCACAGAGAGGGCGTTCTCCGGGTACCGTCGGCCGGGCAATGCCGGTTGGCGACGCCCAGGGGAAGAGCCTTCTCTGTGGCGGGCCCAGCCCTCTGGAACGACCTACCCCCCGATTTACGCACCATCGGGGACCTCCGCCTCTTCCGCCAACGTCTTAAAACTCATTTATTCCAACAAGCCGGCCTAGCATAACCCCCGTTTCTGACTTTTATAGGGAAATTTTTAAATTTTAGAGTTTTATTAGTTTTAGCACAGGGAAAGTTTAATCGTTTTTAATAATTATGTATTTTTGTATGGTTTTAATAACGCCTGTGCGCCGCCCTGGGTCCTTTTTTAGGAGAAGGGCGGTGTATAAATTTAAATAAATAAATAAATAAATAAGACCTGTCTGAAGAAGAAGATAGCCTAAATAGGGAATATTAGAGGAGAAATTTGGTTTTTTCTTTGAAGACATTTCACTTCTCACCCAGGAAGCTTCTTCAGCTCTGACTGGATGGTGGGGAATGGAAGGATTAATACTCCTTGCAGTGGTAGGGGTTTTGTCCGATACTGGAGCCCTTTCCTTTTTTAAATTTAATTGGCTTCCCTACTTTATAAATCACCCTTACTGTGGAACTGGTGGGCGGTTACAAAATTTTACTACTAACAGAGATACAAACGTGGGCGGTAGGTACAAAAAGGTTGAATACCCCTGGTTTAGTGTTTTGTTCTTTTTTTAAGGTCTTCTAGAGCTATATTTGCCACCAATGCAGCACAGCATAGAGTAATGGTTCTAACAGTTAGTTTGTAAATAAAAAGGTACTGGTTTAAAACCCAACCAAAATAATGCCTTATTTGTTTTAAAGATAACATTTTTTTTCCTGAGCTACCTATTTTGGGGGGCTTAAAAAAAGGAATGAAAACAGTCCAATAGTGCTCCTTCCTTCCTTCCTTCCTTCCTTCCTTCCTTCCTTCCTTCCTTCCTTCCTTTCTTTTGTTTTCTTTCTCCCATTCTTCTTCCTTCCTTTCCTCCTTTCCTCCCTTCCTTCTTCCCTTCCTTCCTTCCCTTCCTTCCTTCTTTCCTTCTTTCTTCCTTCCATTCTTCCTTCCTTCCTTCCTTTTTCTTTCTTTCTTTCTTTCTTTCTTTCTTTCTTTCTTTCTTTCTTTCTTTCTTTCTTTCTTTCTTCCATTCCTCTTCCTCCCTTTCCTCCCTTCTTTCCTCCCTTCCTTTCTTTTTCTCTTTCTTTCTTCTTTCATCCTTTCATCTCTTGTCAGGTTCTCCTGGATACAGAGCAAAGTTATTAAAAAAAACACCTGATACAGCCAACCTAAGAACAAAACAATAAATAGCTCAAATGAAATGAAATAAGAGGAAATAAAAGTCCCCATTTCAATGTACAGCAGTCAAACCTGTTAAAAAATGAAATTAAAATCCTTGAAAGAACCATTTCTTAGCAGGGAATTGAAAGGATGAGGAAGGTATTTCAGAAACGGCACTTCTCAGGTGAAATGGCATTAGCACTTGGACACCTGACCAATAGCATTTCAGGCATCTCCTGAAGGGTACTTCAGTTACTCTAATCACAAGCTATCTAGAAATTAAAATCAATACTTTGGATTGGACTCAAAATGTACCTCAGAGCTTCTACCAATCTATTAACCTAGAAGCTCTGATAAGTCTCTGAACTATCTTTAAAAGAGATCTCATCGCAAGAACTTAAACCAAGGATTGTCAGAGGTTGTGTTGTGAAGGTTGCCCCTGTCCATTGATATATTACCTGCAGCCCTAAACTAAAACATTATCTAACATATTGTAACATAAAATATAACAGAACAACATAAACATATAGCATAACCCAACACCAACATAACAATAAGGGATCAGGTGAGGTGACTTGAGGTGACATGGAGTGAATGGAGTGGAGCAAAGTGGAGTGGGTAGGGTGGGGCAGGGTAGAGTAAGACAAGAGGAGAGGAGAAGAGAGATATTGGAATGAAGAAGAGATGAGATATTGGAATGAAGAAGAAAAGAGAAGAGAAGAGATATTGGAATGAAGAAGAGAAGGGAAGAGATATTGGAATGAAGAAGAAAATAGAAGAGATATTGGAATGAAGAAGAGAATGGAAGAGATATTGGAATGAACAAGAGAAGGGAAGAGATATTGGAATGAAGAAGAGAAGAGATGAGATATAGGAATGAAGGAGAAGAGAGGAGAGATATTGGAATGAAGAAGAAAAGAGAAGAGAAGAGATATTGGAATGAAGAAGAGAATGGAAGAGATATTGGAATGAAGAAGAAAAGAGAAGAGATATTGGAATGAAGAAGAGAATGGAAGAGATATTGGAATGAAGAAGAAAATAGAAGAGATATTGGAATGAAGAAGAGAATGGAAGAGATATTGGAATGAAGAAGAGAAGGGAAGAGATATTGGAATGAAGAAGAGAAGAGAAGAGATATAGGAATGAAGAAGAGGAGAGGAGAGATATTGGAATGAAGAAGAAAAGAGAAGAGAAGAGATATTGGAATGAAGAAGAGAAGAGATGAGATATAGGAATGAAGAAGAGGAGAGGAGAGATATTGGAATGAAGAAGAAAAGAGAATGGAAGAGATATTGGAGTGAAGAAGAGATGAGATGAGATATAGGAATGAAGAATAGGGGAGGAGAGGAGAGATATTGGAATGAAGAAGAGAAGGGAAGAGATATTGGAATGAAGAAGAGAAGAGAAGAGATGAGATATAGGAATGAAGAAGAGGAGAGGAGAGAAGAGATATTGGAATGAAGAAGAGAAGAGATGACATATTGGAATGAAGAAGAGAGGAGAGGAGAGGAGAGGAGAAGAGATATAGGAATGAAGAAGAGAAGAGGAGAGGAGGAGAGAATAGAAGAGATATTAGAATGAAGAAGAGAAGACCAGACCAGACCAGACCAGGCATGGCAAGGCAAGGCAAGGCAAGGCAAGGCAAGGCAAGGCAAGGCAAGGCAAGGCAAGGCAAGGCAAGGCAAGGCAAGGCAAGGCAAGGCAAGGCAAGGCAAGGCCATAACCTGTAGTAATAATGTCTCCTTCAGGTCAGACTTGACGCCTAATGACTTCAAACTTATGCAGAAGTTGCAATTTCTTTTCCCTCCATAGCTCCCACCTTCCAATATGGAAGTAGTGGCACCTGGGTGAGAAGGCAAATACGTGTGATGAATGAGTATGATGCCTGTTCAAAAGAGGCGGGATTTGCATCACGACTCTCTATCCGCCATCTTGCCAATTTTAATCTCATCCTGTGGAGGTTGTTACTGGAAGGGATCTCCAGATCCCAGTATTCACTACGTTTCACCCAGGAATCAAGCATGTTTTTCTTCCCTCTAACTCATAACCACTTTAAGTAATATGAAAAATTGTAAAAAGGAGGGGTGTGTGGAAAACATCACAATGCATGCTGATTATTTCAATTCAATACTTTTGGAGCTTTTAAAGCTTTAACTTTCAATTCTGCTAATTAAAATTCAGCCATACCAATCTGTGCACACAGTTAATCAATGAAAGCTTTAATTGATTAACCCACCAAATTAAGTGATCCATACTTATAGCCAATCAACTTTAATTACTGCTACTATTACAGGCACCGCAAGAATGTGTTCTTTTGATCATGTAATTGTGACGTCAATGCCTTATTTTTAATGTAATGACTACTTTAGTAGCATGTAATGTTTTAAGATCTCTTGAATTTGTGGACAAAGTGGAGGATGTATGATGAAATTAAGCATTGAGATGATTAAATTTGTACATAGAATAAAATAACCGAGTTCGAAGGAACCTTGGAGGTCTTCTAGTCCAACCTCCTGCTTAAGCAGGAAACCCTACACCACTTCAGGCAAATAGTTATCCAACATCTTCTTAAAAACTTCCAGTGTTGGAGCACCCACAACTTCTGGAGGCAAGTTGTTCCACTGATTAATTGTTATAACAGTCAGAAAATTACTCCTTAGTTCCAAGTTACTTCTCTCCTTGGTTAGTTTCCACCCATTGCTTCTTGTCCTGCCCTCAGGTGCTTTGGAGAATAGTTTGACTCCCTCTTCTTTGTGGCACCCTCTGAGATATCGGAACACTGCTATCATGTCTCCCCTAATCCTTCTTTTTATTAAACTAGACATACCCAGTTCCTGCAACCGTTCTTCATATGTTTTAACCTCCAGTCCCCTAATCCTCTTGGTTGCTCTTCTCTGCACTCTTTCTAGAGTCTCCACGTCTTTTTAAAACCCTGTTGACCAAAACGGAATGTAGTATTCAGTTACAATGTACACTGGATTTGTATCTCAAAGAGTAAAAACTACAGCAAGTCTTGTTTCTAACAAAGTAGGCCAAGAAAATTTAAGATATCCAGCACTCATTTCATGCAAATATATATGTATTTGCTATCTTGGGGGAAGAAAATAATCCAGCCAGTTTCCTACATGTTCAGTATTTATTTTCTCTGTTCAACTCCAGTGGAAAAAAACAAAACTATTTTAGGTACTTTCGGTAATTGCAGTTGGAAATTGAACAATCTGCCCAGTTCTCCATTCGCTCGTTTGAATTTAGAACAGCAGGTCATTGATTTTGCTGTCTTTTGACTTGACCGTATCAACCAAAGTGACGGTTTGGGGATATATAGGAGAGGTAGTAGCCAGAGGTTAATGTTATTCATCTAGCAGCATCATACTGGGGAAAAAGAACACACACACCACACACACACAAACACACACACAAACAATAACAATAACAAAAAAATTGATCAAACTCTGGCGTACGTGGAAATGAAGCAAATGGAATTGATTCAAGCAGCTCAGAAAGAAAGCTTAAGGGAAAATATTGGAAAAAAATTAGAGATTGCTATATACTGTATATTATATACGTGTCAATGTAGTATTTGAACACACGACATGAAAGTTGAATTCTCTGATGACTTTGGAACAATGGCGAATTTCAATTTTTTTTCACTACTGGTTCTGTGGGCGTGGCTTGGTGGGTGTGGTGTGGCTTGGTGGGCGTGGCAGGGGAAGACCCAGCTGATCAGGAGGCAGAAAAATAAATGGGGGTGGGGCAGCCAGAGGTGGTATTTGCCGGTTCTCCGAACTACTCACAATTTCCGCTATCGGTTCTCCAGAACTGGTTAGTACCAGCTGAATGCCACCTCTGGTAGACATGTTATTTATTTATTTATTTTATTCAATTTATATCCCGCCCTTCTCCAACAGGACCCAGCTTTTTCAAAGGGCAACTGGACTTTTCAGGTTTTCTTTGAAGACATTTGAAGGAGCTTCTTGGATGAGAAGTGAACCATCTTGAGAGAAAACCCCAAAAAGTCCAGTTGCCTCTTGAAAAAGCACCTTTGGGACAACCATGACCTGGATGGCTGAGGATCTCCAGAGACATCTAGAGACCAGTGTTTCTCAACTCAGGTGGCCTTAAGATATGTGGATTTCAACCTTCTTTAACTTTCACAGTTTTTCAGCCAGTCCACACATCTTCAAGTCACCACAGTTGAGAAACACTGATCTAGACAGCACACAACCAGCACATGAAATTTCTCCTGGCATTTCATTAAAATTCATAGCTTGCTTGAGAACAAGCAACTTATGGAAGGAGGTCAATCTTCTTTCGTGATCTAGTAGTCACGCTGTCTTCTCTTCATCCAGGTATATGTCAGGCGAGAGTTTAACTACCCCTCTGAAACCATTGAGCATTCATAGTTAAGTATGCCCTACTCCCATACCAATCTCCAAGCCCTTAAAGGTTTAAAGGTTGGCACACTTTTAACCTTTTCATATGGAAGCTGAACGCCTACAAAGGACTATTGGGACCTGTAAAAATATGATGGCAACTCATTCATTCTTTATCAGATTTCATTACTATTACTACTTCCCTTTAGTTTGATTTAAGTATATCAAAGAGAAATAGAGACGGTAGTGAAATCTATGATAATTAATGAATGGATGGATGGAGTTATGATAATATCCGAGAGAAGCAGAAGGGTAGGATAAATGAAGCTAAAGAAACATAGGTGAGGTTTTGGAAATGAAAAAAAAAAAAAAGCAAAACAAAAACAAATTAAAATCTTAATAGCTATTACTCTTGGTCTTGCTGAAACACACATGGGTAGAATATCAATGTTCTAAGTGTTTTAATCATCCTCCTGAAACTGGCAAGGTTTTTTTCTTCTGCTCCAGAGTTATACACTGGAAGAACTAAATACTTTCGTATAAACAATTTTGAAGAAGAAAATCAATACGTACCCCATCCAGATTGTAAGGATACAGGGCTGATTGGGATCATCAAATTAGAGTCATAACTGGTAATCTAAAATCAACAAAAACTCCTTGAAGGTAGCTTGGAAACTAAGGTGCCATTAAACGTTATCTTTGTTCTCCAAATGAAAATATATATATGAGACTTTTTTTTTAAGCAGTGGGTTTTAGTGGATTTTCCCTTGATGGGGCCACAGAAGAAAGAAAGAAAGAAAGAAAGAAAGAAAGAAAGAAAGAAAGAAAGAAAGAAAGAAAGAAAGAAAGAAAGAAAGAAAGAAAGAAATAATAATAATAATAATAATAATAATAATAATAATAATAATAATAATAATAATAATAATAATTTATAACCCGCTCTCACTCTCCGAAGGGACTCGAGGCGGTGCACAGGGAATTAAAAATACAATTAAAACAAGACAGAGTACAAAGATTAAAAACAAATTAAACTGGCACTGTGCTAAAACCCCTATAAAACTAAAACTATCCCTACAAACCCCTAAAACAATTTAAACAATTTGAATTACCCTAGGCCGGCCAAGCAGAAGAAGTGTGTTTTTAGTTTCTGTCGGAAGGAGCGAAGGTCCGTGGTTGTTCTAATTGTTCTAAAGAGAGAGAGAGAGAGAGAGAGAGAGAAAGAAAGAGAGACAGAGAGAGAAAGAAAGAGAGAAAGAAAGATAGATAGATAAAAGGTTGCCTTGTAGAAGAAAGTTGATCTATTTCCTCAACCAAGAAGACAGGTGGTAAATCCTGAAGCCTCTGCTTGAAATGTGTGACTCAACATATTTTTATTGATTGGTCTCCAAATCTGGCTGGCAGGCCATAGAAATCCTGTCTCATATTCTTAGCACTTCCTGATGGCAATTGATCTTCTAGGTGACCTACTTGAGTTTCTTTACTTTCCATTGTGCTCTGTCTGAGCTGTTATATGACAAGCTCTACTGAAATGCAGAAATTGGTTCCTGAGAAGGAGAATGACAGGATAAAAAAAAGGGTCTTCAAAAAAGTCAAATCAGCTTACATGCAAGCCACAATTGTCTACATTGCATCCATCTAGGACAGGGTCAACAACCTTAAACACTCAAAGGGCCACAAAGATCCTAACCAGAAGTTCCCCATTCAATTCTGGAGCCCACCGGAAGTCAGGTTCGCCCGCCATAGAGTCCCTTCCTAGTGGAGCATCCTTTTTCCTCTGCCAACCAGAAGTCCGGTTCCCCTACCATAGAGTCTCCTCCTAGCATGGTGTCCTTTTTCCTCCACCTGTTCTAACTAAAAGCCCTATCAATTGTGGAGCTGACTGGCAACAGGGAGCTGCAGCAGAGAAATGAAAGAGCTACATGTGGCCCCAGAGCCGCAGATTTCAAACCCCTGATCTAGGAAGAGAGGAAGACAAAATTTTGCTTAAATAACATGGGAGTTCTTGTTGACATGAGTTGGCGTGGTCCTCTGAAACTTTACATCACTCTGTGTTGAAGGTTTCCAGATATTTAACCCTATAAAAACATTTTCTTCTAAGAGGGATATCCAAAGCCACTGGATTGTGGGAGAGAAATTAGAAATGGTACCATCTTCCACTGATTTTCCCATCGCTTCCCTACTGGTGTAAGATGTTGGACAAGGCAAAGCTAGTTAGGATCGTGTCTATCACCACTCGTGGAAGTTAACTGGGTGAATTTGGGCTGGTCCCTCATTCCTACTCCAATGGGATGTCATTTTATCATGGAGGTGGGGTACCATCTGGTATATAAATAAGTCTGTTTGCATTGATTAGGGGACTGGAGACTAAAACATAGTATTCTTCAGTATTCTTCAACAACTTCATCAATGATTTGGATGAGGGGATAAATGGGGAACTCATCAAATTTTCAGATGGCACCAAGCTGGCAGGAATAGCCAACACTCCAGAAGATAGGCTTAAGATACAGAAGGATCTTGACAAACTTGAACATTGGGCACTATCTAATAAAATGAAATTCAATGGTGAAAAAAGTAAGGTTCTACATTTAGGCAAGAAAAATAAAATGCACAGGTACAGTGTAGGTACCTTGCTCAATAGCAGTAATTGTGAGAGGGATCTTGGAATCCTAGTGAACAACCATTTAAATATGAGCCAGCAGTGTGCAGCAGCTGCCAAAAAAGCCAACACAGTTCTAGGCTGCATAAACAGAGGGAGAGAATCTAGATCACGTGAAGTGTTAATGCCACTGTATAGTGCCTTGGTAAGGCCACACTTGGAATACTGCATTCAGTTTTGGTCGCCACAATGTAGAAAAGATGTGGAGACTCTGGAAAGAGTGCAGAGAAGAGCAACCAAGATGATTAGGGGACTAAAGACTAAAACATATGAAGAACAGTTGCAGGAACTGGGTATGTCTACTTTAATGAAGAGAAGGACCAGGGGAGACATGATAGCAGTCTTCCAATATCTCAGGGGTTGCCACAAAGAAGAGGGAGTCAAACTATTTTCCAAGGCACCTGAAGGCAATACAAGAAGCAATGGGTGGAAACTAATCTAGGATAGAAGCAACTTAGAACTGAGGAGAAATTTCCTGACAGTTAGAAGAATTAATCAGTGGAACAGAAGTTGCCTCCAGAAGTTGTGAATGCTCCAACACTGGAAGTCTTTAAGAAGATGTTGGATAGCCATTTGTGTGAAATGGTATAGGATATTGCCTTGCCTTGCCTTGCCTTGCCTTGCCTTGCCTTGCCTTGCCTTGCCTTGCCTTGCATTGCCTTGCATTGCATTGCATTGCATTGCATTGCATTGCATTGCATTGCATTGCATTGCATTAAACTCTTGCATTTAATTGAAGGTCACCATCTCTTTCTCGGAGCTTCCTAATATTCCTGAGTTTTCTCCCGAGCCATTGACATAGACAAGGATATAAATCTTAAGAAACAGTCCCTGTGTGTACCAAGGTACATTGGAGTAGAAATTAATATAAAACTTTGTATATAGAAATAGCAAGCTCCTGTCTTTATTAACATTTAAAAAACTCTTTGAGAGCTCATTTTGCAACACATTTTCTGGATGTTAAATAAATATTTGCCGTGACAGTTAACAGCAACAAATAGCAGAGAAATGGGCTAGCCCAAGCAACAAATCAGATTAATGTACCAATTCCATTAAAAACCCCTCCCTACAGAAAAAAAGCCCTTTGTCATGACTTCCAACAGAACCATTTTATTAGAAACATAACTGAGGATCCCTACAGGCAGCAAGACTCCATCGCCAAGATTGGGAAAAGGAACTGAAATATTGTTCACAACACACAAAATGCCAACAAAGCGCAATGCTACAGAAACCGCCAAGTTAATAGAAGATTCCACAGAACCACAAAATCGGATAATACATTCTTCAGTCAACAAAGTATCGATTGCCTTGCGTAGATGAGTTACACCTGTGGTCATCAACCTGGAACATTCCATTTACTTTTTAAAGAACTGATGGAGAAGCATAGGCCAACCCAAAAGTTACTTATTTTATACAAGAAAACCAAGCTGGGCAAGTCAAATTGTCAACATTTTGGTCCATTGAGTTTGTGGGCCATCGATTCAGATAAAGAAAAATATATTGGTTGTTCTTAGATACGAGAATTGATACTAACAATACTTTTTTTCTAGGTAATGCTATGATGGAGAGTTCTACTATTTTTCTCCATTAATGTTATTAATGATGCCCCATTAACCCTCCTTCTCCTCCTTTACTCTTTCTCCTCCTCCTCCTTCTTTTCATTCTCTTCTTTCTTTTCTTTCTCCTTTTATTCTTCTTCCTCCTCCTTTTCTCTTTCCCCCCCCCCTCCTCCTCCTCCTCCTCCTCTTCCTCCTCCAACGTTGGCATTCTGACATTGTTGGAATGACTTGTCCTTTATCCTGAGTGATGTTTCTACCAATAGCAAAAAAAAACCCAAAAAAGCAAAAAGAAACAAAAAAAAACATTGAAGATGAAGGAAGTTAGTGATTTCAGCAAGACAACTCAAACCACACCTTCCAATCCATCATAAAGTATCTACAAGAAATTCATATAAAAATGTCAGTGATTCTTAGAGATGAGAATTAATACTAACAATACTTTTTCTACATAACAATATGGTGGACAGCTCTACTGCTTTTTTCTCCATTAACACTATTAATGATACCCCATAAATCTTCTTCTTCCTCCTCCTCCTTTGGTATCCTAATAGTGTTGGAATAATTTATCTTTATCCTTAGTGATCTGTATACCAATAGCAAAAAAAAAATAAAAAAAATAGAAACAACAATCTTAGTGATTTCAGCAAGACAACTCAAAACACACCTTCCAATCAATCATGAAATACTTACAAGAAGAAAATAAATAAATTCTGAGGATGAGCTGAACCATTCTTTTTTGTCCAATAATATCCATTATTGCTGAAGATAAGCTATGCTAGATGTAGGTGAGTTTATATCCGAGAAATGTTTTTGACTACAAATCCCACAATCCCTTTCTCACCTAGGCTCATGCTAAACAAATGAGTCTCCTATTAAAATGTTTGTTTTTTTAAAAAAAAGAAAGGCAGTAATTTGAAACCCACTACTTTGTACAGATGCCTCTTACATCCACTTTCCATAAGGCAGGGGTCCCCAACCTTTGCAACTTTAACTCTGAAGGACTTCAGACTTAAAGTTGCAAAGGTTGGGGATCCCTGCCATAAGGGATCTCTTTGTGTAGAAAAAAACACCTCTTTGTCCAGACAAATGTAGCTCTTGGCATTGCGACATTTCAAAAAGTATATTTTCCCATCTTCCAATTAGGAAATGAATGGCTATAACCCATTTATGTGACACAAAATACATACTATCAGGTGTGAGCATCATGAAAAGGAAACAAACTGCTCCTCACCTAAGAATAAATCTACAAGGGTTCCAAATGGTATCCCTTTTTTCTTTTTTTACCACATTATTTTTAAAAAAATGTTCTGAGATACTCTTAAATATCTAGCGTTTCTAATCCATTCTTCCTGCCTAGGCAGGGGGTTGGACTAGATGACTTCCAAGGCCCCTTCTAACTCTGCTATTGTGATATTAGAAAATTAAGTAGCGGTGAGCAATATGTTTATTATATCTAGCAACTTAGGCCTGAGAGAACATAAATGGATTTACAAAGAATCCGTTAATCCTGGTGTTTTTTTTTAACTGTCCCTCTCTTCTGTCCCTCAAAAACATAAAAAGACTCTAAGTAAATTAATCAATTCCTTTGAAAGTCATAATTCTTCAGAAATTAGATGTAGGAGATGACCAGGCTGAGGCCAAGGGGTGAAACATGTCTAAAGTCCTTTTGTGCCCACAAGAAATCTAAGCCCACCCCCTCTTGAATTCTATTGACTCTTATCTACCACCAATTTGCTTTGATCATTAGGAGTTCAGATTCTTGTAGCAAGTTTAAGCTTGCAGTAAATCTTTATACTCATTCGAACTACCTGGATTTTCTGATTTCCCCGAGGCTTGACATAATTCCATGTTCTAACTTCTGATAAATTATGCCTTTCAAATGAATGGTAATTCAAGTGCAGAAATAATTTGTTTAAGTTTATTTCGAAATACTGTATAAAACTAAAACATGAATATAAACTTTGTGTGTGTGTGTGTGTGTGTGCTATGTTTGTGCTGATAAATAAATAAACAAGGGAGACTAGTATAGATCTATTTCAAGCTATTTAGCTCTCATCAGCTAGCCATACCCTTACCGGGATTCGAACCGGGGCTGTATTACATGTTAGGCAGATGTTTTAGCCACTAAGCCACCAGGTTCTCTTCCTGATCAGCTGAGCCAGGGGAACAAGTATATGTACTGTGTCACAACACCCTGGTAAGCCCCAATTAAGGGAGGAAGCAAGTTGCTTTCCTTTTCTGTCTTTCGGCTCATCACAAGAGACCATGCAGACAGAAAGCTATTTTTGGGGGGGATTTGAACAACATTTGTTGTGACACAAGTATATACTTATCCCCTGGCTCAGCTGATCAGGAGGAGAACCTAGTGGCTTAGTGGTCTAACATGTAATACAGCCCCGGTTCAAATCCCAATAAGGGTATGGCTAGCTGATGAGAGCTAAATAGCTTGAAATAGATCTATACTAGTCTCCCTTGTTTATTTATTTATCAGCACACACATAACACAAATGTAAACAAAAGGCAACGAAACTAATAGCTTTCTGTCTGCATGGTCTCTTGTGATGAGGCGAAAGACAGAAAAGGAAAGCAGATTGCTTCCTCCCTTAATTGGGGCTTACCAGGGTGTTGTGACACAAATATACATACATACATACATACATACATACATACATACATACATACATACATACATACATACATCCAAAGAAAAAGAAAAATGAGAAAAGGGAAAAAAATATAAAGAAAATATTTCCTTCCTTCAGCAAGAAAAATAAAATTTTAGCAACTAATAACCTTTCCTCACATTTCAGCAAAAGATGTCTTCTCATATGTCATCTCTTACTTATAAACAAATTATAAAATCTTGTCATTCGGTACTAACCAGCAAAAGTCCATGAAGAGTTCCCAGAAATAAAAACATATATATTTTAAACTTAATCAACTATCATTTTCCCCTAGTCAAGAACACTTTCCCATGGAAAGGTCTCTTGCAGATAATTTCCAAAATCTTTTTGGATAAATATTTTTTGCGACTTTTTAAACAACCCACAGGAATTATTCTTGTAATTAATTTAAATTAAATCAATCTTGCTTCACGTCCATCTGGACCATTATCCATTTTTAACTGTCCCAAATTAACATTCCAGTAATCCTTTTGCTCTTCATTAAAAAAAAAAAGTCCTTAAGCTTGCACAAAGCTTCTTTCATCAAGGGTGGAAGGTGGTCTGACCTAGGCCCCCCAAGATCATGAAGTCGAATCCTTGTCCGGATAAAACCTCTTTTATTTAGGTTAAAGGGAATTCCTCTCCAGGAAAGTCCCATCCAACAGCCTTTCATGAGATTTCACAAGTACAGACCTTGATCAGGCTTGGAGAGCTGCCAGGCCGATATCTTCCAAACGCCACACTATAGCAGTTCTTGTGTCTAGTTATCGTGGTGTGCATAGTATCATTTTGAGGGTAGGAGTTGAAACAATTTATGTCCAGGATGCGAGGGGTCTGTAAATATTTTCACAGACCTCTTTTTGACTCATGCAGTGTGCAGGTCCTCAATGGAAGGCAGGTTGGTAGTAATTGGTTTTTTTCTGCAGTTCTGATTATCCTCTGAAGTCTGTGTCTGTCTTGTTGGGTTGCAGAACCAAACCAGACAGTGATAGAGTTAAAGACTTATATACCGCTTCATAATGCTTTACAGCCCTCTCTAAGTGGTTCACAGAGTTAGCATATTTCCCCCCAACAATCTGGGTCCTCATTTTACCCGCCTTGGAAGGATCGAAGGCTGAGTCAACCTTGAGCCTGGTGAGATTTGATCCACAAAAGTTGCTGGCAGCCGGTGATTGGCAGAAGTAGCCTGCAGTACTGCACTCTAGCCACTGCGCCACCACCGTGGCTGCTAAGCGCTGAAATATTTTAGACCAGGTTTTTTATTATTATTATTATTATTTATTAAATGTATCTCCCACCCATCTCATTTCAAATGGCTCTGGGCAGATGACCGCATAATAAACGCTAGGGGCCTAGTTATATGCGAGACCGCCTCCTGTCCCATACATCCCTCAGACCGATACGCTCCCACAGAGAGGGCCTCCTCAGGGTGCCGTCAGCTGGACAATGCCGACTGGCGACACCCAGGGGAAGAGCCTTCTCTGTGGCAGGCCCTGCCCTTTGGAACGACCTTCCCCCTGAACTCCGCACCATCTCCGACCTCCGCCTCTTCCGCAAGTGTCTGAAGACACATTTATTCCATCTAGCCGGCCTAGCGTAACCCCCATTATTGACTATTAGATAGTTTTAAATTTGGGTTTTTTAATTCGGTTTTTAGCACAGGGTTTACTAGAATAAGTTTTTTAAATTTTATATGTTTTGTATGTATTTTAACATTCCTGTGCGCCGCCCTGGGTCCGTTTGGAGAAGGGAGGGATATAAATTTAATAAAATAAATAAATAAATAAATAAATAAAAAACATTGAATGTAAAACGACAGCCATTCTGTTTTGAAAAGAACTGGGTCTCACCCTAAACAAATTGCTCTAAAATGGATGCTTCTACCCACCTATGATGGGAATATCCATCCATTAAGCATGTCAGAAACAGAAATACAAATTGCCTCTGAAGGAATCTTTTCTCTTGGCTTAAAGGGGAAAAGAAACCCCCTTTAATTGCTAGTTTTTTTAACTGATTATGGGAATGCAGCAGTTAAACACATATGCTGGAGCATGGAGTTAGAAAAGAAGAAAGGAACAGATCTACTTAATCATGTCAAGGACTCACAGGATAAATGATTGGAGAAAAGGAAATGCTGCAAAATGTTCGAAATCTGGGGCCAAAATAACATAGACACGGTGTTTTATTTATTCACCATAAATAACTAAATTTAAATGTATGGTGATAGATCAAAGGAACAACAATAAATTAGACTAAAGAAATAAAACAAATGAACATGGGTTAAGAAGAGAGTATATCAAGTGAAGAGAAGGAAGTAAAATGTTAATAGTAGTATTAATAAAACATCCGGCAGCCAAGTAGGCTCCACATCCATTTGAACTACTCAGGTGCCTTAAGGACACAGATAAACCAACCAGTGTCCTCAAGGACCCTCTAAAAGAATGCAAATGACCAACTGCCTGCAAGGAGTATAAATCCTTCCATCCCCCACCATCCAGTAAGAGCTGAAGAAGCTGCTTGGATGATAAGCAAAACATCTTCAAAGAAAAAACAAGAAAGTCCAGTTGCCTCTTGAAAAAAGCACCTTTGGATTAATAATAGTATTATTCATATTATCTATATCTATATCTATATCTATATCTATATCTATATCTATATCTATATCTATATCTATATCTATATCTATATCTATATCTATATCTATATCTATATCTATATCTATATCTATATCTATATCTGTTCTGACCCACCCTTTCTCCGACTAATACAAGACTGGCTGCTTGCCACTGACTCTCTTGGCTGCTTGCCTGAATGACTCTGAACAAATACGAAGCTTCCTAACTCGACTCAACACGAACCTGAAAACCAAGACGAATAAACACGAACCTAGAAATCCAACATTGTTCTCTGCTAGGGCTTCCTTAGCAAAGACTTCCTTTTAAACCCTCTTGGGAGGGGCCAGTCATTAGGCAGCTGGGACTAATTCATATCCTCCGAGTTCGCTTCTGATGTAATTGAAGCCTCCTTTTTTCAGCCCTTCTCACTCTAGCATCAGGGACAAACTGGCCTTGATCCTCCCCACTACTCCAAGACCCAGGTGCCTCCTGATGACCAGCCAGGCTCTCTGCTCTCTCAAGGTTGCCCTCCTCCTCCTCCCGAGCAGACTCATAGGACTCCTCACTAGAGGAGTCCATCAGCAGCTCATCCAGAGCTGCTGGGCCACAACATATATCTATATATCTCTATCTCTATGCCTAGGTCTATGTCTATGTCTATGTCTATGTCTATGTCTATGTCTATGTCTATGTCTATGTCTATGTCTATGTCTATGTCTATGTCTGTCTGTTTATCTATCTATCTATCTATCTATCTATCTATCTATCTATCTATCTATCTATCTATCTATCTATCTATCTATCTATCTATCTATCTATCTATCTATCTATCTGCATATATATGTCAAATACCACTCACTCATCATGAAATCTCCAGAACCGTAAAGTCTACAAACTTGAAATTTGGCACTTATGTTCCTCTCAGCTTCTAGGTGCTCGATAAGAAAGAATTTTTCAAAATGACTATCAGATCATTAGTGTTTCTTATACAGTAATTAACATGCTCTGATGCTAAGGAGTTCTACTTCCCCTCCACAACTGAAAAGAACTCTGTTCCAACTGCCAGTTGCCTCACATTCCGTTACCTCAGTTTAAACTGGCAGATGGTTCCACTCCTTCCCTCAGGAGCAGCCTGGGGGTCCTTACAGTACTAAACATTGGTACCTCACCAAAATATCTACGCCTTCCACCTATGGAACTGCTGCCGGACTCAAGGCAGTGGGAGAAATGTTCTCTTATGTGTTTCAATCACCAACCACCACTGAGCCAATGAATTGAACCGAAGTGAACTGGATTTGTCCTGCATTGCCTGATCATATAGTTTCATCGTAAAGCACGAGTATCCAGCTAGTAATAATAATAAGACGAAACTAAGGGTCTACCGCACTTCATCAGAGGGTGTGTAAATTCTGGAGCCAATTAATTAGAACTTGTGCCTCTTATTAACAAATGCACAGAAACTTCACAACTTCCCTAGAAAGTGCTCTAAAGTCATTATAGTAGCAGTAACACAATTCTTTTTGGACCCCAGCTATTTATAGATTTTTTTTTCCGCTATAAAAGACAGAGAAGTCACAAATTAGCCTCAAGGGCTGTTCATGCAAACTCCCCGTCAACATCTGAAATCCTGTCTTTCTCAAGTGAAAATCGCCTGAGGAATTGTGGAGGACGCACAGCTACCTATCACTAGGTAATCAGCTTTCCGAAATATTTAACATCTTTAAATATTCTTCCAGATGGATTAATTCCATCTAATGGCTGGGGGGGGAGGGGGAAGTTTTCGAAAGGAATTGTTGTGGCCCGGCAGTGAGGAGGTTGGGGAGAAACATGGGCTACTCCTGGAGTCTGGGGAAGGCTCGGACGAGGGCTCTGCATCAGAGGCAGAGAGGGGGCTGAGGCGGTCTGGCAGTTATCAGCTGCCTTCGGAGCTAATCAGCAGTGAGGCAGAGGAATAGCTGGAGCCTGTTCCCGGTGTGGGAATGTGCAGAGCTGCCAGAAGAAAAGAACAGTTGAGAAATCAGTGTCGACTTGGGATAAAGCCACAGGTGGATAGTGAATGGCCCCTCCCAAAGGAAATAAAAGAGGAGCAAAAGGGGAGTGGGCTTTTGCAGGAAACAATTTGTTCGTTCATTCATTCATTCATTTCAGGAGTGTGAAGATCTGCCTGTGATCTCAGAGACTCTGTGCCCAATCTTTCCTTGCTCTGCACTGCTTTTGGAAAATATTTACATGGCAGCTTTCCAAGCTAGATAAGGTCTGTGATCATAAATATTCCTTTGAAAGACTGTTTTCTGGGACTTTGCTGAATGTCAATGAGAGGAATTCACATTTGTTTAACAAAAGGGGTTTGGCCAGGACCAGACTTTTGCGGCAGCCTAGACCAGAATAGGAATCTTAAAACTTCATATATATCTCATTAAACAATGCTTTCGCTGTGTGTGCGTGATAGGGACACATGTTTACTGGAGGAGAAAGAGAGAGGAAGAGGAAGAAGACAGGAAGAAGAGAAAGAAATAAGAGGAAGAGGAAGCGGAAGGGGAAGAAAGGGAAAGGGGAAGAAGAGGAAGAGGAAAGAAAAGAGGAAGGAGAGGAAGAAGAAGGGAGAAAGGAAGAAAAGAAGAAGGGTGGGGGAGGAGGGGGAGGAGAGAAGGAGGAAAAAGAAGAGGAGGAGGAAGAGGGAGAAAGAGAAAGAGAAAGGGGAATGGGGAGAAGGAGAAGGAAAAGGAAGAGGAAGAGGAGGAGGAGGAAGAAGAAGAAGAAGAAGAAGAAGAAGAAGAAGAAGAAGAAGAAGAAGAAGAAGAAGAAGAAGAAGAACAACAACAACAACAACAACAACAACAACAACAACAACAACAACAACAAGAAGAAGTGGTGGTGGAGGAGGAGGAGAGAAGGAGGAAAAAGAAGAGGAGGAGGAGGAGGAGGTGGTGGTGGAGGAGGAGGAGGAAAAGGGTGAAAGACAAAGACAAAGAAAAAGGGGAAGGGGGAGAAGGACAAGGTGGAGGAGGTGGTGGAAGAAGAAGAAGAAGAAGAAGAGAAGGGAAAGGAGAAGGAGTAAGAGGAATGGAGAGGAGGGGGAGAGGAGGAGAAGGAGGAGGAGAAGGAGGAGGAGGAGAAGAAGAAGAAGAAGAAGAAGAAGAAGAAGAAGAAGAAGAAGAAGAAGAAGAAGAAGAAGAAGAAGAAGAAGAAGAAGAAGAAGAAGAAGAAGAAGAAGATTTAATTTGGTTTTAGCACAGGACGGTTATTAAATAAGTTTTCTAAATTTTTTACTTGATTTTGTATGTATTTTTAAATTCCTGTGCGCCGCCCTGGGTCCTTTTGGAGAAGGGCGGGGTATAAATTTAATAAAATAAATAAAATAAATAAAGAAGAAGAAGAAGAGGAGGAGGAGGAGGAGGAGGAGGAGGAGGAGGAGGAGGAGGAGGAGGAGAAGAGGAGGAGGAGGAGGAGGAGGAGGAGGAGGAGGAGGAGGAGAAGAAGAAGAAGAAGAAGAAGAAGAAGAAGAAGAAGAAGAAGAAGAGGAAGAAGAAGAAGAAGAAGAAGAAGAAGAAGAAGAAGAAGAAGAAGAAGAAGAGGCTGCCATTCTTAAATGTGTGCAATATAATTCAGTACCGTTTTTAGGCCACCGTGTTCTGCACATATGACATATGCACAAACCAGCCTGGTACACCTGCAGGCTATAGGCCTTCTATTAATCATTTAACAGATACCGTCCCCACGATTCATCCGTCTAGGAACCAGCTGCAAAATGGGAGACACAACGGGAAGAAAGTGAGAGCTACTCCAGTAAACGTATTGATATCCCATCCCTGCACACTCACCTTAAGCATCTTGGGTTTTCACATCCATCAAAAGATGCTTATTCCATTGTTTAATGAGGTCTCCCTATTGGCCAAGCGGTCCTTTCCTGATCAGGGTTGCAGATCGTTCTCAACCTTTCTCCACGTTAGGTCAGGGTTCCAAGTAACACCCTGAATGAATCAAGTCTCCGAGACTTGAAATTCTTCAAAAGTCCACTTTACTAGAGATGTCATATTGGCACATCTGGGAAAACCCGAATCTGAAAGCTTCCACGTTTTCCCCACCAGATTGAAAGTCCAAGCCCTTATCCATCACATGTTCCAATCAGTCACCATCCCAACTGGAGATGCTTCCCAGTCACACCATCGCAGCTGCAGGGCATGGTGTCCTTGACTCCCTGAGAAAGGAATGTTATTTAGACTGTATCGCTCTCTTACTCCATATAATCCTCCCTCCCATTTTCCCACAGACTAAATGTTGCAGGCTTGAAGGCTCAGTGCAAACGATGCCTTCCATTAGATCAGGGATGTCCAAACTTGGGAACTTTAAGACTTGTGGACTTCAACTCCCAGAATTCCCCAGCCAGCTATGCTGGCTGGGGAATTCTGGGAGTTGAAGTCCACAAGTCTTAAAGTTCCCAAGTTTGGACATCCCTGCATTAGATGTTCATGAGCCATAACTGCTATTCCAGCAAAGCGATAATAAAAAATAATAAAATCCCTTATTTAGGGATTAAAACATAACAACTTCCATGCAAAGTTAACTTATTTATGTTTTTTTAATAAAATTTTATTGTAAACTAGTAACAGGAAAAAAAAAACATTAATAGGACATTGACAAGACAAAACTACATAGATATAACTGGGAGTGACTCACCCCCTATATGTATACAGTTACCAGGTAACATCATATACCATCTTACTACATTTCCAGTTATTCTAGCTATTTCTGTTTATCTATATCTTACATTTATTAATTCTTTATAATTGTTACTGCTCCATATATTTATTTTATTTACTATTTACATATCTACATTGTATATTTTTACCTATCGCTTATCCCGTAATCTTTTTACCTCTATTCATACCATTTTTCCCAACTTTGATAAAATGTTGCTTCCTGTCTGTCTTTAAGAATATATGTTAGTCTGTCGCATTCAGCACACCAGAAGATTTTGTTGATAATTAGACAACTGCCATCAGACCAACTAATTATCAACAAAGTTAACAAATTTATGTTGTAACTCAGGGGTGTCAAACTCACTTTCATTGAGGGCCGCATCAGAGTAGTGTTTGACCACAGAGGGCTGGGGGCGGGGTTGAGGCTGGGGTGGGCGTGGCCAGCTTGATGTCACTCATTGAGGCTGCTTTCGGTCACAATTGCCTCCTGCAGCCCTTTGCCAGCAAAAATGGAACTTGGGGAGGCTGTACACATTCAGAGCCCAGGCATCGGAAAATGGAGGCTGGACGGGCTGCACACAGCCTAGCCAAGCTCTATTTTTGCTAGCAGGGGCACCGTGGGTCGGTCCTTTGCTGTTTCCAGGGAGGCCCCATGGGCCTGCTCTAAGCTCCTCAGGGGTCGGATTTGGTGTGTGGGCCTGGAGTTTTCCACCCTTGTTGTAACTTAACAGGAATCATTCATTCTGAGAGATCTCCAAGACGTTTCTGGGTGTGGCGGAAGCTTCAATCTGATGTCGTTATTAGCTGAACCAAGATACCCACTTTTAGTCTTCTTTTGATAAATAGTAATATTTAGAAGCTAAACACACACATGCATGCACCTCAAAAATATGGTGTGCATTATAGTGATTACCGTATTTTTCAGAGTATAAGACGCACCGGAGTATAAGACACACCAATATTTTGAAGAGGTAATCTTTTTTTAAAAAAAGGTTTTGCACTCTGCAGGCCTCCCAAATCCTCTGCATGGCTTTTTTGTGTGTGAAAAACATGGCATGCAGAAAGTTTGAGAGGTCTGCAAACTGTTCCTGGGGGGATTGGGGGTGGCAAAAATGAGCAAAAATGCCCTGGGTTTTTTTTTGTGTGTGAAAATTGGCTTGTTTTTTGCAAAAGAAACCAGGGCATGCATAAGCTTTGGGAGGCTTGTAGAGTGCTCCTGGATTCTGGGGGTGGGGGTGGGGGCAAAATGAGCAAAGAATTGGCCCATTTTTTTCTCATGTTTGCCCTCCCCAGCCCCCAGGAGCACTTTGCATGCCTCCCAAAACCTCTGCGAGTCCATTTTTGCTAAAAATGGGATGCACAAGGCAGGGTTTTGGGAGGCCAAAAATGCTGTATTCAGTGTATAAGACGCACCTTGATTTTCACCCTCTTTTTTGGGGGGGGAGGGAAAGGTGCGTCTTATACTCTGAAAAATATGGTAAGCTGTTAGACTAGGACTGGCAAAAGACAGGTTGAGGTCTATCCTTAGCCATGGAAATTCATCTGATGACTTTGGGAAAGCTATTCTCTCTCAGAAATGTAGGGTTTTTGTTGTGGAGATAATGTGACACATAACAACCTTGAGCTCTCAGAGAAATAAGTGAACTGTAACACCAGTCAACAAAGCTACGTACATAACACAACACAAAGAGATGCCTACAAACACAGAGACTATGTTGCAAAGTTCAGTAGAAAGACGGTAGTCCCATCAAACAGACTCACACCTAACTATCTGCTGGTTTTCTTTATTTCACTCTGTCTCTGCATGTGTCTCAGTAGAAATATTCCTTCCAGAAATTAATTATGTCTGGATTGTGGATGTGTGGGTATTTATTTTTCTTTAAAGCAAGCAAGCAAGCAAGCAAAATGGATTTAGGGCATGCTGTTGTTAGTTCGGTGAACCACAAAGCTCACTTAAATATTGCCAAAGGCTACATGCCAAATTCTTAGCTGATTTTTTCTCTCTCTCTCTACATCTTTTCCATGTGCTTCTTTAGAAAATTATGCATAACTCATACAATCTACGTTGCCAGGACCAAAGGTGGCAAGATTATCTGCGAGATCGCATCCTGCCCCATACATCCCTTCGACCGATTTGCTCCCACAGAGAGGGCCTTCTCAGGGTGCCGTCCACTAGGCAATGCCAGCGGGCGACGCCCAGGGGAAGGGCCTTCTCTGTGGCGGGCCCAGCTCTATGGAATGACCTACCCCCCGAAATCAGAACAACCACGGACCTCCGCGCCTTCCACCAAAAGCTTAAGACTCATCTCTTCCAGCAGGCCGGCCTGGCCTAATCTACCTTCCAGCCTTTTTAGTCTGAATATCTAAATTGTTTTAATTGGGTTTTTAAGAGGTTTAGTTTTTAGGAGTTTAGGTTTTTTAGCGCAGGGATATAGTGTTTACTTCTGATTTTATATATTTATGATGTATCTATGTTTGTACGTTTTTTAATTCCCCTGTGCACCACCCCGACTCCCTTCAGGGAGAGGGAGCAGTCTACAAATTAACTTTATTATTATTATTATTATTTATTATTAAAACCCAACAATTTTGAAAGTATCCAAAAGGTACAGGAGGCAATTGAGTTTTTTTTTCTTTGAAGCTTCTTTTATCCAAGAAGCTTCTTCACCTCTGACAGGATGGTGGGGAATGGAAGGATTTATACTCCTTGACAGACAGCTGGTCATTTGCATCCTTTAAGAGATTATTGATGCCCTTGGAGGTTTATCTGTGTCCTCAGGGACACCTGAATTGCACTCCTGGTTCCTGTAGTCTGCATTTTTCCCTCTGGAAATCCATTCCTACTCCCACATCAAAGGGTCTTCATCCCAAATTGTATAGCTAAATGTCTGTAGAGATTCTCAGTCATCCAGGACATGGTTGTCCCAAAGGTGTTTTTTTCAGGAGGCAATGGACTTCCTTGTTTTTTCTTTGAAGGCAACCTGGATCACTGAGAATCTCTATAGTCATTTAGGTATACAATTTGGGATGGACATCCTTGGAATGCTGTGGGAGTAGGAATGGATTTCCAGAGAGAGAAAAATGCAGACTGCAAGGACCAGGAGTGCTACTCGGGTGACTTAGAGGACACAGATAAACGTCCAAGTGGCCTCAACGACCCTCTCAAAGGATGCAAATGACCAGCTATCTACAAGGAATATAAATCCTTCCATTCCTCACCATCCAGTCAGAGCTGAAGAAACTTCTTGGATGAGAAGCAAAATGTCTTTAAAAAAACAAAAAAAAAGTTCAGTTGCCTCCTGAAAAAAAAAACAACCACCTTTGGGACAATCATGGCGAAGAAATAATAGCTAGCCATCAAATTGTGATCTATTCAGCACAGACATCATTTATGATCTCAGATAAATTTGCTACAGGGTTTATGAGAATCAAACTCACTCTGCAATTTTCAGTGATTCAGCCCAGTTTCCCCTAATACAGAGGACCGGAGCCGGGATTCTTCAGAGTATAATATTATGAAGTAACTTTTCTAGGTTCAAAAAAAAATGTACATGTTGTATATATTCTCGGAGGGGGGTAGATCATTTATACAGATCATGCATTTTAAGAATAATCATTTGCTAAATCAGTCATGCTGGAAAATTGCAAGGAAGAATAAATGTGATTTCCTGCTGCAAAAAATAAAAATAAAGGAGAGGGGATTCAGGGATTGGAATGGGGAATGGAATGGATTCATAACTAAATACAGACAAAAATAGAGGGGGACCGTGGCTCCGTGGCTAAGATGCTGAGCTTGTCAATCAGAAAGGTCGGCAGTTTGGCGGTTCGAATCCCTAGCGCCACGTAACAGAGGGAGCTCCAGTTACTGGTCCCACTGGAACTGCAGTGATTCACTTAACAGCCGTGGAAAGAATGGGGCAAAATTGGCTTAAACATTCATTTGCGTATCAACTGAAATTTTGGGTTCAATTCAGGTGATAAGTGGAGGGTTACCTGTAATAAAATTATATATTCCTTTTCAGTTGCACTAACACTTTACAAGAAACTACTATAAGGGAGAAGGGGACGCAGTCTTTGGTTTCTATGTTTTTTTTTTAAATCATAGCAGAGCCGTATGTAAGGCAGATGGCCTTCAGCATCTCTCTATAATTGCCCATTCCCAAGTTCAAGATGTAGTGGAAAGTTCATATTCTAGACCAAGGATCATTTTTCATATTGAATATACTGAAACACGGTGGCTCAGTGGCTAAGACGCTGAGCTCGTTGATCAGAAAGGTTGGCAGTTCGACGGTTCGAATCCCTAGCGCCGCATAACAGAATGAGCTCCCGTTACTTGTCCCAGCTTCTGCCATCCTAGCAGTTGGAAAGCACGTTAAAAAAAATGCAAGTAGAAAAATAGGAACCACCTTTGGTAGGAAGGTAACAGCATTCTGTGTTGAGCCTTCAGCGTTGAGTCATGCTGGCCACATGACCCCGGAGACGTCTTCGGACAGCGCTGGCTCTTCGGCTTTGAAACGGAGATGTGCACTGCCCCCGAGAGTCAAGAATGACTAGCACCTTTAACTTATAGGCAAAAATGGCACGCTTTAGAAATAGACTGATTGCATTCATCCCTTACCGCAAATATTTAATTGAATACTGTCTGAGGCATTCGTGAACTTTCCAAGTTAGGCTGCAAATAACAGGAGCAACTTAAATACTGAGAAGCTCAGAAATTGCAGAGAGATCTATCGCTGTCAATGCAGTTTGCAGTTGGCTTATCCAAGTTCAGGGAAGTTACAGCTTTTCGAGAAGGGGGCCAATTGACTGTTTAGTCGTCTTGCTTGTAGTTGTGTACTTCCTCCTGTTTGACAGAGAGGAGCGAAAGCTTTCTCTTTCCGAAATGAACTTTCTAATGAGGCTCCAGACCCGCTGAGTTGTGTAGGTATCAGATAACACTTAACCAAGATTAGATAGATGCCAGAAGGAATTGTGCAACAGAAGGGACGTCAGATGCTATCAAAGGCTTGCTGTCTTCCCAACAACTTTTGCTGCTAAGATGCGGCGTGCCATATTTTGGACTTTCTGGTGTGCTGGCAGGCAATGAATATATGATTTATGCGAGATATAATCCCTTCGAGAAGGCAAGAGATCTCAGGCGATGCTCGGCTCTATAAATTACCCCCCAAAACGCAGAGGAGTACATGGTTCGACCATACGAAATTAATATTTGATTTTATTTAGTTTTATTATACAGACCTTCTTTCGTGAGGATTCATTAAAAGGGGGAAATTTAGGACTTGCTCGTCCCATAAAAATGCAAATGAATCTTCATCATCGCCGGATATCTCAGCTCTGGAAAAGGCCGAGAAAATTTTTGCAGAGTGGTGTGACGTGATTTGTGGTCCTGGCCTCATTGTATCTTAAAACCTTCAGGGTGGGAATTGGTCTCTGCCTTCTACTTTCATTGTCACTCATAACTCAAACGAGCCTTTGACAGGGGTGCCAATTGCCAACTCTCAAATTCCACAGAAGCCCAAGGTGATTGTTCCTCATCTTCACCTCCTCCGTTTCCCTTGCAAATGCACAAAGAAAACAGCAAGTTGGACAAAGGTGTCCTAGATAAATATGGAACACCCAATTACTTGGGAATAATGGTGTTTTTTGTTTCCATTATACTAAAAGTATTTTTAACCCATTGCATATACTTGGTAGCACTCATGGACATGCAAACCTTGGTAAATGACTTGGATTTTTGTTCTCTTGTTACATCTAGCAACCGAAATTCAGATATGTAGAGTTGGAAGGGACCTTGGAGGTCTTCTAATCCAACCCCCTACTCTAGAAAGAGACCAGGGGTCTGCAAAGTTGACTCTTTGAAGACTGGTGGACTTCAACTTCCAGAATTCCCCAGCCAGCATGGCTGGCTGGGGAATTCTGGGAGTTGAAGTCCACCAGTCTTCAAAGAGTCAACTTTGCAGACCCCTGCCCTATACCATTTCAGATACCTGGCTGTGGAGTCTCTTAAAAGCTTCCAGCGATGGAGCATTACAAGTCGTTCTACAGGTTAATTGTTCTCACTGTTAGTTAGTTCTAGGTTGCTTCCCATCTGTTGTTTCTTGTCTTGCTTCTGGTGCTTTGGAAAATAGGTTGACTTCCACTTCTTTGTGGCAGCTCTTTAGACATTGGAACACTGCTATCATGTCATTATCATGTCATATACCAGAACTACCTGTATAAAAAGTGTAGCGGGAAGTCAAGGACTCAAAAGTCCACAGGAAGAGTTTGTATTATAAAATATAAAGGCTTTGCATAAAATAAAATGTGTAAAATATCAAGGCATTGCCAAGCCTAGAGACATCTAAAGTTAATGCCATGTTTATTTAAGATATGGATGAATAGTGATTTGCCCATAAATACAACGGGAGGGAGGGAGGGAAGGAGGGATGGGAGGAAAGAAGGAAGGAAGGAAGGAAGGAAGGAAGGAAGGAAGGAAGGAAGGAAGGAAGGAAGGAAGGAAGGAAGGAGTGACTCTTGTTAATCCCTTCCAATATTTTTTCCTGCCTAGGGGAAAAAAAGGGAAAGCATTGGTGAATTAATTTTGATTCAAATAGGAAATGATGCAACCCCGATTTCTGAGTTGTTCTTTTCTTCTGTAAGCTGTGTGCATATGCACACTGAGAACAGGCTCCAGCTGTTCCTCTGTCTCACTGCTGTCTAGCTCTGAAGGCAGCTGAGAACTGCCAGGCGACCTCGGCCCCATCTCTGCCTCTGACGTAGAGCCCTCGTCCGAGCCTTCCCCAGCCTCCAGGACTGGCCCGTGCTCCTCCCCAACCTCCAACTCTGCTGGCAGCTCTAATGGCACGCCGCAACCCATCCTGCCCTCAACAATCTGGGTCCTCCTCGAAAGGATGGAAGGCTGAGTCAACTTTGAGCCTGGTGGGATTCGAACTGCCAAATTGCAGGCAGCCGGCAGGTAGCAGAAGTAGCCTGCAGTGCTGCAGTCTAACCATTGCACCACCTCGTCTCTGTGCAATGCCCTTGTAGATTAAACAGAAAGAGGAAGGACCAAGAGACAGCATGTTCTTTAGATAATGTCATCCATTCTATTGACAGGCGATATTGTTTAACAGAAACCCCAAGATTCCTCCACCGATGATTCCCCCATGCTGGCAGCCCTTAAAGTCATAGTTGCATCAGTGTGGGTCAGGGAGAAACAGTTCCTAAATGCTTTTATGAAATCATCTTAGTAAAGGAAAATGAAAAGAGGTTATTTTCTGGTCCAATTCACCTGTACAATCCTGTTACATTCTGAGCACTGGGAGCTTGATCTCCCCCAGCCCTCGGAATTGAATGAAAATGGTAGATTTCGTTATATCAACAGAACCTGGTAAACTTGTGGAAAAACAGAGAGAACCATCGTTTTGAACTCTGGAAAATGTACAATGATGGCACTTAAAGAGAATTAAGTTTTTTTTAAGGGGTGATGAGAAATAAGGTTGTGGTTGCAACAGTTGTTGCAAAACACACTGCAAACCTTTCTATCCATAAGTATAAGACGTAAATATTTTTGGTATCATTTTGTTCTGTTTTATTTTGTTCGGATCTCAGCATCTTCTCAAGACTTGTTGGGTTGCCTCAACATGGTTGGAGAAAAGGTGCAGAGAAGAGCAACTGGGATGAATAGGGGGCTGGAGGCCAAACCATATGAAGAACAGTTGTAGGAATTGAGTATGTTTAGTTTAATGAAAAGAAGGACTACCCTGTTTGCCTGAAAATAAGCCCTCCCCCCGGATAATAAGCCCAGTCGGGCTTTTGAGCGCATGCGCTGAATTAAGCCCTCCCCCCAGGAATAAGCCCTCCCTGAAAATATTGCAACACAGCAGCAGCCCTGAGATGACCCTGGCCGCTGCCCTCTGCACCTCAAAATTAATAAAACCTCCCGGAAAATAAGGCCAAACGCTTTTTTCAGTGGTCAAAAGAAAATAAGACCCTGTCTTATTTTTGGGAAAACATGGTAGATGACAGCAGTGTTCCAATATTTGAGGGGCTGCCACAAAGAAGAGGGATCAAGCTATTCTCCAAGGCATCTTAAGGCCAGGAAAAGAAGCAATGGGTGGAAACTAATCAAGGATTTTATGACCGGAAAACAACTGGACTTATGATGGGAGATCTGGAACTCTACTGGAGTATTAGAAGTATCAAAGCTTCTGTTATTTACCCAGGAGAAAAACCACAGCAACTAGGAAATCGCCCCTCAAAGAAGAGGGATAGTTAGAAAAGAAGCAACTAATAAAGAACTTTTAATGTTGGTCATTTGTATTCCAAAGCATGTTTTTATCTTACAAGATTTCCAGCCTGTCTCTTATCTCTCTGCAGAACTGCTTTATCTATACCCTGATAGCAAAAGGTTCAGAAGGCACAGGAGCATCTTATACACCCTAGCCTTTAGTCTGACAGTTGTACAATGAAACTGGCACCCTTATTTTGGTAAAAGCCAAATCCAATTAATGTAGTTTGAATGAACTAGAAATAGAATACAGCTTTGCCTAAAAGGGGGAAGTCAGATTGACCTACTAAGAAAGAAAGAAAGAAAGAAAGAAAGAAAGAAAGAAAGAAAGAAAGAAAGAAAGAAAGAAAGAAAAAAAGAAAGAAAGAAAGAAAGGAAGGAGAAAGAAAGAAAAAAGAGAAAGAAAGAAAGAAAAATAAAGAAAGAAAGAAAGAAAGGAAAGAGGGAGGGAAGGAGGGAGAGAGAGAAAGAGAGGGTGTGTGAGAGAGAAAGAAGAAAGAAAGAAAGAAAGAAAGAAAGAAAGAAAGGAGAGAGGGAGGGAGGACGAGAGAGAAAGAGAGGGTGTGTGAGAGAGAAAGAACAAAGAAAGAAAGAAAGAAAGAAAGAAAGAAAGAAAGAAAGAAAGAAAGAGAAAGGGTGGAGGGAGGGCAGAGGGAAGAGAGACAAAGAGAAGATGAGAGAGAAAGAGAAAGGAAGAAAAAGAAAAAAAGAGAAAGAAAGGAGGGAAGGAAGGAAGGAAGGAGGGGAGGGAGGGCGTAGGGAAGAGAGACAAAGAAAGGATGAGAGAGGAAGAGAAAGAAAGAAAGAAAGGAAGAAAAAGAAAAAAGAGAAAGAAAGGAGGGGAGGAAGGAAGGAGTGGGGGATGAAAGGAGAAAGAGAGAGGGTGAAAGAAAGAAAAAAGGAAGGAAGGATGGAAGGAAGGGAGGAAGGGAGAAGGAAAGAAAGAAAGAAAGAAAGAAAGAAAGAAAGAAAGAAAGAAAGAAAGAAAGAAAGAAAGAAAGAAAGAAAGAAATAAATTGAATCAGGCAATGTAAGAGCCTGAGTTTTACCCTACATGCAAAACAGTTTGCCTTTAACAGCTTTCAATGTCACAGTAAATTGTTTCAAACTTTCATAAATGCATGCAAAATATTCTGCTTTTCTGATCTCAGAATGAATTCTAGCCGTCTTCAACAGCATCGCAAGTATCCAGATGATGGAAAAGTGACTTGGATTGCATCGCTTTGGATGTTCCAAGCTTGGTGTTCCCTGTTTTATTTCAACGTGAGGACCAAACTCCCAAACCAGGTCAAGATTGCTCTTAGCAGAGTCATACTAACTGGTCACATTCTATCTATGTAGCTTTGTTTTGAATCAATAACAAAATATACTTACCTCTTTGTGGACACTTCTACAGAACATCAAGCTATGTTGCTCTTATGGGAAATGTCTCATCTATAAAATATTTAACTTGTTATAAGTATCATTCATTCATTCATTTGTTTGCTGTTTGTTCATTCATTCATTCATGTGTACATACATACATACATACAGTTTCTATGGTCATTTATCTCAGACAATGCCTCTGGGCAGCTTAAAATTCATAAAATATATTACAATTATTTTACAGTAAAAACAGTAAGGAAAGATTACAAACATCCAATTCAACATACATAATGTTAGGTCTGTAGTGATCTTTTCTTTTGGCAGACTTTCTATTATTCTACCATGCATTTCCTATTGTGGGGAAATGGGAGAGGGGATTGTATGGAGCTAGATGCTATGTAGCCATAACAAAAATTCCTTCTAGAAAGCCAAGGCCATCCTTTGTCTCTGCACCTGACCGGAACTGGATGGGTAGAAGCTGCCAGCATGGCAGTGGGAGATTGGACCATGGGATGGACTTGTGGGTGTGAGGGGGCAAGATCTTGAACTTTCAACTGGGTGGGGAAAACCGGGAAGATTTCAGATTCAGGTTTCCCCAGATGTGCCAAACATGACTCTCTTAATAAATTGGAACTTTGAGCAATACTTTGCCTTGGACTCTGATTTAATTTTGGATGCTATTTGGAACTTTGATATAAAAGCAAAATAGTTGGCCCTTTAGCAATATAACCAGGAAATGTGAGCACATTCAGCACCCCAGATTTGGGAACATAGCTAGGTTTTTAGGTCCTTATGAACGGCTAACAGGGTTGAGGCCATTCTGATGTGAATGTGTAGGGTGGAGACCATTATGAACAGTGGCTGTTCCATAGAGCAGGGACCACTACAGAAAGAACATTCTTCCAACCTTCTTTTGCATCAAAAGTTGAGATGCAAAGATTCAATCAGAATAGAGCTGGAAAGGACCTTGCAGGTCTTCAGGTCCAACCCCTTGCTCATGCGGGAGACCCATTACTATTTCAGACAAGCGAGACTGTCCAGTCTCTTCTTAAAAACCTCCAGTGATGAAGCACCCATAACCTCTGAAGGCAACTTCTGTTCCACTGGTTTAATTGTCCTCACTGTTAGGAATGTTCTCCTTAATTCCAGGTTGCTTCTTTCCTTGATGAGTTTCCATCGATTGTTTCTTGTCTCTACTGCTTTGGAAAATAGGTTGACCTCCCTCCTCTTTGTGAAAGCCCCTCGGATACTGGAATACTGCTATCTAGTCCTTCTTTTCACTAGGCTGGCCACGCCCAATACCTGCAACTGTTCTTCCTATGTTTTTGTTTCCAGGCTCTTAATCATCTTAGCTGCTCTTCTTTGGACTTTTTCTTTTAAAAAGTGCAATGCTTCTTAGATACTTAGTCACCCCCCAGTTCCATGAGAAGCCTTTTTGGGATTAATATGTTTTTATCAGACGTGAGTAGTGTCTCCTTGGCAATCTACTGCTGCCGTCTCAAATTCATATCAACCTGGGTTCCAATTCTCACTTAAACCCAAACTCTTATTAAAACTGCACTCTGGACTTCTAACAATGACAGGTGATGCAGCTGATCTGCTCCACAATACAGAGCATGATAAATTAAATGCTGAGCCTGAATCCCATTCCATCAACAGAGGCCTCTTCATTTCAAACACATCTCTATGCGGTACAAGTTCTTTGGGCAGCCAATTTTGAGCATGTACGAAAACAGAGACATTTCCAAAAAATATGGATTTAAAGGGAGGGGGGAACATAACCCTACGACCTAAAATATGAGCTAAATTAATTCTTGCTACAATAATTGGATGGGCCTGACGGATGCCACCGTGACTTGTTCAGGCCAGCTAATCTATAAATGGAATTGTGCAAGTCCTGCGAGTCCCTTGGACTGCAAGGCGATCCAACCGATCAGTCCTAGAGGAGATCAACTTTGACTGCTCTTTAGAAGGCCGGATATCCTGGAGAGGAAACTCAAATACTTTGGCCACATAATGAGAAGGGAGGACTCCCTGGAGAAGAGCCTCATGCTGGGAAAGATTGAGGGCAAAAGAAGAAGAAGAAGGGGACGGCAGAGAATGAGGTGGCTGGATGGAGTCACCAAAGCAGTAGGTGTGAGCTTCAAAGGGCTGCAGAGGATGGTAGAAGACAGGAAGGCCTGGAGGAACATTGTCCATGGGGTCGCGATGGGTCGGATATGACTTTGCAACTAACAACAACAAGTTTAATGAAAATATCTCAGGGGATGCCACAAAGAAGAGGGAGTCAAGCTATTCTCCAAAGGACCAGAAGGCAGGATAGAAAGCAGTGGATGGAAAGTAAGCAAGGAGAGAAGCAACTTAGAATTAAGGATAAATTTCCAGGGTGTTAGAACGGTTAATTAGTGGAACAGTTTGGCTCCAGAGAATGTGAATGCTCCAACATTGGAAGTTTTTTAAAGAAGAGATTGGACAACCATTTGTCTGAAGTGGTATAAGGGCTTTCTGCTTGAGTAAGGGGTTGGACTAGAAGATCTCCAAGGTCCCTTCCAACCCTGCATTCTGTTATAACTCATATCATCAGCAATAAACTACAGCTACTGTAGCTAAAGGTGCATCCTCATGAAACATTTAATCAAAATGCTATGGGCAATCTCGAGAGGAAAGTCATAGCATCTCATGGGGATTTAATTTTTTTCCCCCCAAAACAAATTCCAAATATTGTATCTAGGCCAAAATCCCGCACCACTTATTTAAAGATGCGAAAGGCAGATTTTTGTTTTCTCTGCATTGGGCTAAATGGTGAGTCTATATTTATGGACCTTTCATAGGTTTTCCAAATAAATAAATAAGGAAGACATATTCCAAACTCAATTTAAATATATATTTCCTTTGGGACAGAGGTTAGGGATGATAAAGCAAAGTAGGCATTTTAAGGAGAAGAAAATTAAATAGTCTCATCTACTGTGGCTTTTTTTCCCTGTGTACGTGTGTTTTTTTAAGTTTATGTGAGTTGCTGTGTTGACACACATATACACATACACATTCATACAGATGGAAAGATGGATAGAAGATGGATAGATAGATGGATAGATAGATAGATAGATAGATAGATAGATAGATAGATAGATAGATAGATAGATAGATAGATAGATAGGTAGATAGATTAGAAAGATGATAGATAGATAGATATCATCTATCATCTATTACTTATCCCATCTGTATTTCTGTCTTTCCCTTTATTTATTTATTTACTTACTCACTCACTCACTCACTCACTCACTTATTTGGTTGGTTAGTTAGTTAGTTAGTTAGTTAGTTAGTTAGTTAGTTAGTTAGTTAGTTAGTTAGTTAGTTAGTTAGTTAGTTAGTTAGTTAGTTAGTTGTTTGGTTAGTTATTTAGCTATCCAGCTTTCCAGCCATATAGCTATCATCTGTCTGTCTGTCTATCTGTCTGTCTGTCTCTCTGTCTTACTTATTTTGTCTGTCTGTCTGTCACTATCTATTTAGATATCTATCATCCTGTTTAAGTAGAGAATAGAGAGTAGCATCTGAGAAACACAGAAAACGGATGGCAGAAGAATATCTCCTGGTCTATCAAGTCTGCCCTTTGAGTTTGCTTGTTTGTTTGTTGTTTCCTTTTAAATTAATGTTAAGAGACCTTGGAGGTCTTTTGGGCAACCCATGATCAGGCAGGAGACCCTTGACCATTCCAGACAAGGGACAGGGCAGTTAAGCGGAAAGCAACTACGGTGAAGAAAATCACATGGATTTAGTGATCAGAAAGGGAGTTTTGCCCAGGGAGATCTCTACCTTTTAAAACTTTTGTTCACATTAGCATTCCAACACATCTTTTCTAGCTGATACCAAAGACATGTCTCTCTCTACAATAAATCATCTTTCAACAACAATTTTTTTCATTTCAATTCTGCATATAACACAGGGTTGGGGGCAGAGTAATTGGAGCAAAATTGAAAAAAAACAAACCACAGCAACCACAATCACAGCAAAACAATGGAAATAATGACTTCATGGAAATGCCAAAAGCAATTATTGTGGGTCTGCTGAAAAAAAAAACCAGGACTAATTTTATATCTCCTAAGTAAACAAATAGAAAACCAATATTTTCCAATGTCTCTTTTTATTGTACAGTAATGATTTTAAATGAGAAAAAGTACATTGGCTTGGACCAGACATTCATCTAATGTGTTTTAGGAGCCGTCATTACAGGCCTCAATTAGTGACGGCCTCATTTAGCAATGGTCCACAGTCACAACAATGCTGAAAAGCTAATTTTACAACCAATCCTTGTAATGACAACCTTTGCAGGTTTCCAAAACAAAGGAAAGCTGAAAGGGGAATCATAAGAGTCACTTCAAAACAAAACGGGTGGCAAATAAATTTAATAATGAAAAAGAAATACGCAGAGTCATGGTTTCACTTAGTTGCTGCTTTGCTTAATGACAAAGTTGCTGGTCCCTAAAGTAGTCAGTAAATGAGAACTCCCTGAGAACTCCACCTCAGAAGGATGGAAGGCTGAGTCAACCTTGAGCCTGGTGAGATTCGATCTGCCAAACTGCTGGCAGCCGGTGATCAGCAGAAGTAGCCTGCAGTACTGCAGTCTCACCACTGCGCCACTGTGGCTCTTTAAAAAGTTGATAGAATAAGCAGAGTTGGCTAAAGTGGCTGCTTTGATCAAAGGAAAGAGTATAAGTACTTTTGTTTCTATTTGGAAACCACTTCTGGACTTTGTGGTTGAGGTGGAGGAAAAATGAAACTTTCATTTAGGGTTTTATTGATGAGATACATTTGTTGTTATAGAAATGGCTAGTTCATACTATTATGTTACTGTTTTTCCTTTCCTTTCCTTTTTCCTTTGTTTTCTACACTCCTCCTTTCCTCCTTCTCTCCCTCATTTTTCCTACTATTTGCTTTTGCATTTTTGTATTTTATAGTATGATCCAATAAAAACTGTTAAAAGCAAAAATTCAAAAAGTAAACGAGGACTCCCTTTAAAAAAACTTTTAGGAAAGTTTTCCTTTCATTCCTGAAATTTCAGGAAAATAAACCCCACTGCATTTTGATCAATTCAGCTTTGAAAAACTTGATCTTTAAAATAGTAGTTAAAACAATGTGGAAGTTACTAATATTTTTTTGAGAATCACATGAAACATTGGATGGAAACTAATCAAGGTTGGTGTTAACACCACTTTATAATGCCTTGGTAAGGCCATGCTTGGAATACAACATCAAGTTTTGGTTGCCACGATGTAAAAAAGGTGTGGAGATTCTAGAAAGAGTGCAGAGAAGAGCAACAAAGAGGATTAGGGGACCGGTGTCTAAAACATATGAAGAACGGTTGCAGGAACTGAACATGTCTAGTTTAATGAAAAGAAGGACTAGGGCTGACATGATAGCAGTCTTCCAATATCTTAGAAGTTGCCACAAAGAAGAGGGAGTCAAGCTGTTGTTCAAAGCACCTGAAGGTAGGACAAGAAGCAATGGATGGAGACTAATCAAGGAGAGAAGAAACCTAGGTCTAATGAGAAATTTCCTGACAGAACAATTAATCAGTGGAACAGAAGTTGCCTCCAGAAGTTGTGAATGCCCCAAAACTGGAAGTTTTTAAGAAGAGATTGGACAACCATTTGTCTGAAATGGTATAGGGTTTCCTTCCTGGGCAGGGGGTTGGATTAGAAGACTATCAAGGTCCCTTACAACTGTGTCTATTCTATTCTATTCTATTCTATTCTATTCTATTCTATTCTATTCTATTCCACTCCACTCCATTCTATGGAGAGAAGCAACCTGGAATTAAGGAGAAATATCCTAACAGTGAGACTAATTAACCAGTGGAACAGAAGTTGCCTTCAGAAGTTTGGGTTGAACCATCACTGGAGGTTTTCAAGGAGAGATTGGAGAGTCACCTGTCTGAGATGGTCTAAGATCTCCTATTTGAGCAGGGAGCTGGACTAGAAGACCTCCAAGGTTCCTTCCAGCTCTATTCTGATGGAAATCCTTAACAGTACTTAAAGATTTAGAAACGTCAATGTAGTTTGTGGAAAATTTGCTTAAGGTACAAAAGAGTCATGCCTTACAGAGGCTGGGAAGCAAAAGATCTGACTGACTGATTAACTGTCCTCTTTACTGTTATTTACAATGTCATCCTTGATAAAGAGCTCTGTGTTGTAGCAACGAAGTCCTAATGAGCTAAGTAGTCTAAACATCAGATAGCGCCGAGAAAGATTAGAACTTTTAGAAGCCAGCTTCTATATGCATGACTCTTACCCGTAGACAGCTAATTTATATCGGGGCAAGGCCACATATAATTAGAGGCACATTGTTCAGGTTTCTGCCTGTTTTCCTGAAGGCTCAGAATCTTTTCTGGGGGACAGTCAGTATTAATTGAGAGGAAGCGTTCTCTTCCTGTCACGCAAGATCTGGTAGCACTTTTCCAACTAACAGATTTGCAATCAAGTGTCTTGGGTGGTGGAAATGCATCTGTTCTGAAGAAGTGAGCTGCAGCTCACACCTTTTAATCAAATTTGTTGACGAGAAAAGTTGCTACCAGTCCTCCTCCTGGGTTTGCTTTGGTTTTGTTACTGTAGACTAACATGGTTCTCCTCCTACACACGGATTCCTGTGGTGAGGCTTAAATTTCCCTGGAGTTCTTTCTTAACTTTCTTAATATCCTTAAGAAGTCCTTAATGAAGTCCTTTTATTTATTTGCAGTTATGATTATCGAATCGAGAGAAACGATCTGCAGCATGGGTGTCAAACTTGCCACCCCATTGTCATCATGGGATGTATCATGACTTTTCCCCCTTCGCTAAACCAGGGGTGGGTGTGGCCAGTAGGTGATGCATCTAGACTGCGGGCTGCGAATTTGACACCTCTAATTTACAGTAGCAATATCCCTTCTCTCTATACCTGTCTTTTGGCCTGCCTGCCCCTGTCTGTCTTTATGTCTGTCCGTCCGTCCATCCGTCCATCCGTCCATCCGTCCATCCATCCATCCATCCATCCATCCATCCATCCATCCATCCATCTTTCTATGCTTCCATCATCTATTTTCCTGGCACAACCATTTGTGGAATGACTTGCTCCAGAAGTTGTGGGTGTCCAATCACTGGAGGTTTTAAAGAAGAGATTGGACAAGAATTTGTCTGAAATGGGATAGGATCTCCTGCTTGAGCAGGGGGTTGGACTAGAAGACCTCCAAAGTCCTTTACAACTCTTTTGTTCTACCTGTCATTTATCTTTTATGCATCTATCATCTATATTCTATTTATCTATCATGTGTCTTTGCTCTCTCCCTCTCTCTCTCTCTCCTATCTATCTATCTATCTATCTATCTATCTATCTATCTATCTATCTATCTATCTATCTATCTATCTATCTACCTACCTACCTACCTACCTACCTACCTACCTACCTACCTACCTACCTACCTATCCATCTTTCTATCCATCCGTCATCCATTTTCCTGACAGAACCATTTGTGGAATGATTTGCTCTAGAAGTTGTGGGTGCTCCATCACTAATGGTTTTTAAGAAGAGATTGGACAAACATTAATCTGGAATGCTATAGAGTCTCCTGCCTGAGCAAAGGGTTGGACTAGAAGAATTCCAAGGTCCTGTACAACTCTCTTGTTCTATCTATCATTTATCTAGGCTGCATCAACAGAGGGAGAGAATCTAGATCACGTGAAGTGTTAATGCCACTGTATAGTGCCTTGGTAAGGCCACACTTGGAATACGGCATACAGTTTTGGTCGCCACGATGTAGAAAAGACGTGGAGACTCTGGAAAGAGTGCAGAGAAGAGCAACCAAGATGATTAGGGGACTGGAGACTAAAACATATGAAGAATGGTTGCAGGAACTGGGTATGTCTAGTTTGATGAAGAGAAGGACCAGGGGAGGCATGATAGCAGTGTTCCGATATCTCAGAGGGTGCCACGAAGAAGAGGGAGTCAAACTATTCTCCAAGGCACCTGGGGGCAGGACAAGAAGCAATGGGTGGAAACTAACCAAGGAGAGAAGCAACTTAGAACTAAGGAGAAATTTCCTGACAGTTAGAACAATTAACCTCTGTAACAGCTTGCCTCCAGAAGTTGTGAATGCCCCAACCCTGGAAGTCTTTAAGAAGATGTTAGATAGACATTTGTCTGAAATGGTATAAGGTTCCTGCCCACGCAGGGGGTTGGACTAGAAGACCTACAAGGTCCCTTCCAACTCTGCTATTGTATTATTGTATTATCTTTTATGCATCTATCATCTGTATTTTATCTATCTATCATCTATCATCCATCATGTATCTTCTCTCCCTCCCTCTCCCTCCCCCTCTCATCTATCTATCTATCTATCTATCTATCTATCTATCTATCTATCTATCTATCTATCTATCTATCTATCTATCCATCCATCCATCCATCCATCCATCCATCCATCCATCCATCCATCCATCCATCATCTACCTACTTACCTACCTACCATCTATCTGTCTCTATCATCTGTCTATTTGTCTGTCTGTCTACCTATCTAATTTACCTCACACACAAAGTGGTGTTTCTGTAGTGACATGATATTCTCGTGCACATCTGTGAATAAAACAAGTTAAGGCTGAGGAGGAAAAAGTTTGAAAAAGAGATTGGGCACTGAAAAATCAGACTTCGTATTACATTGATCACACGGAATAGTGCTCTATGTATTGTTTTTCAAAAAACCCCAAACACAATTAGTTATGATTTAGGTGATGAATTCTGTTTATAAATAGATCTGTCCCTTCTTCCTCATTATTATCCCCACCTTGTGGCTTTAAGGCCCAGCATTCCTCTTGTGTTGGCATCCCAGTTGAAAATATAACCTCTGTGTTACTTTGTAGTACAGAATAAGGGTTCTATTTTTGTTCAATGTTCTGCATTTGCCATTTCATGTAGAAGGAGCTGCACAAGACACGTTAGCATCATATCTGTCTTGATTTTGAAAAAGGAGGAACAAGAGGAATAAAGGAAAGGAAAGCGATATCAAAGCAACATGATTACTTCTCGAGCTGACTTTCCCCCCACTCCAGGAAGTTGTTTAGTTGTGTAAACTGTCACACCTCCGAGGTGTATATCTAAAGTGGGATGACACTAGGCAAATCTGTAGCTTCAATGCAAAATTATAAAGCTTGTAATTACTTGATTTAGCACTATTTTCTAATAAAAAAAAGGCTGCATGTAAAACAATTATGTTAGCACATGAAAAAATGCCGATGTACGTAATCTGTGAATTCTACGGAAGTCAGTGAAACAATGGTGTAGAATTTTATTAAAAGGTCCATCATACTATCACCAAGGTAGAGGGATGGTTATTTTCCTCTTGATTGTTCCTCTTCAAATTATCAGGAATTCTTTTTAAACAAAACCTAATGAATGAAAAAAAAAACAGATTAGCAGTCGAAAGGGACCTTGGAGGTCATCTGGTTCAACCTTCAGCCAAGCAGGAGACCCTCCCTACACCATTTCTGACAAATGGCAGTCCAGTCTCTTTTTGAAAGCCTCCAGTGATGGAGCACCTACAACTTCTTGAGGCAACTTCACTTCCATGAGTTGACGGCTCTCACTGTCAGAAAAGTCCTCCTTATTTCCAGGTTGAATCTCTTCTTCATCAGTTTCCATCCATTGTTCCTTCTCTGGCCTTTGGATGTCTTGGGAAATAGCTTGACCCCCTCCTGTCTGTGGCAGTCCCTCAAATATCGGAAGACTGCTATCATGTCTCCCCTGGTCCTTCTTTTCATCAGATTAGACATACCCAGTTCCTGCAACCGTTCTTCATATGTTTTAGTCTCCAGCCCACTAATCATCATTTTGCTCTTCTCTGCACTCTTTCTAGAGTCTCAACCTCTTTTTTATAGTGGGGTGATCAAAACTGGATTCAGTACTCTACATGTGGTCCAGTGGTGGGTTTCTGCAGGCTCGCACCTACTCGCGAGAACCGGTTGGTGAAATTTAGAGAACCGGTGAGAGGGGGTTCCACCGGTGTACCTGGAAGTAAATCTGGCCTGCCGCTGCCAGTGACCCAACGGGAAGGAAAGGAAAGGAATGAAGGAAGGAAGGAAGGAAAGAAAGAAAGAAAGAAAGAAAGAAAGAAAGAAAGAAAGAAAGAAAGAAAGAAAGAAAGAAAGAAAGAAAGAAAGAATTTAGCATCACAATTGAGTCCAAAATTTTGTTTGCTAAGCAAGAGCGTTGTTAAATGAGTTTCACCACATTTTAAAAGGTGGCCACTCCCACCCTGTCACATGACTGCCAAGCCACGCCCACAAAATAGGCCACACCTACAGAGTAGGTTCTAAAAAATTTGAAACCCACCACTGATGTGGTCTCTGTTAAGGCAATTTAGGATCACATTGGCTTTTTTGGCCGCCACCTCACACTGCTGGCTCCTATTTATCTGGTTGCCCACTAAGATTCCAAGATCCCTCTCACTGTTACTGCTATTAAGCCTGGTCTCACCCAGTCTATATGGGTCCTTTTGGTTTTCCTTGCCTCAGTGCAAGACTTGACTTTTCTCTACAGCGAATTTCATTTTGTTAGCTAGGGGGGGGAAAAAAAATCCCCACCCTCATTCAGACACAAATGTATTAGCTTTATTTGGCTTGTCTGCTGGCTGTGTGATCACGGCCCACAGTTTTGTTCTTTCAGGTGGCTCCTATTTCCCATTAAGCTGACACTTCTGAAGATCAGTAGATTAGACAACTTAAAATAGGTTGGGCGGCTTTGCTAAGGTGACTGAAACTACCTCATAAAACCAAGGCCCTGTTTGTAGCTGCTATGACCTGCTAAATCAGGGAGCTGTAGAGCGCTCTGCAGGCATTCAGCCAGCAAATGAGATTGTTAAAATTGAGGTAAGCTAACACGACCCTTCCTAGATGCCTTGTTTCTCTTGCTGATCGTCCCATACTGAGAACTGAAGTCTACAGGAGATCTGACATATTCTCAGTTAGAAGATCTTTCATCCCCTTGTAATTTAGGAGCATCTGCTGAAGCAGTATCTCACTCCCCCCACCCCCATTCAAGTGAGAATTGTAAGTATTTTGAGTGTAGCATGCTGAGAAGTTTCCTCTCCAACATCGTCCCTTCGTGTATGTAGTTATGTAAGTATCTGTTTAGTTTTCACTACCTAAATGTTTTAACAACTTTTAAAAATTATTTTCAAAAAAACACATTTTCCTTTTCTTAATTTTATTTCAACATTAGCCGATAACCCAGTGTTGCCTGGATATTTATGTATAGGGGGGGAAATGTCCGGCGCAAACATAATTTCTAATGTTGGATTTTCTCCCTGACCAGTCCTTGTGGAGGACTGTGAAACGGTTACCATGGCAACTCCACTGCGCTGCACAGTAGAATCCATTTACAGCAGTATAGTAGAAGCCATTTTAAGGCACAACAGGCTGTATCTTAACAGAACACACATCCCGAGGAATTTTAGGGGTGTCTTACCACCACAGTATTTGTCTCCAGAGAGTAAGTCATCTGTGTACCAAGTTTGGTTGAAATTGCTCGAGGCGTTTCAGAGTTATGCTGGAACACACACACATATAGCCGGAGAGAGAGAGAGAGAGAGAGAGAGAGAGAGGGAGGGAGGGAGGGAGGGAGGGAGGGAGGGAGGGAGGGAGATATGTTTTGACTCAGAAACAAAGTCAACCTCAGGAAGAGAAAAGAATAAACTAAGAAATCATAAACTCCCTACCTCCTCCGTTTTAAGTATAACATTCTGGAAATTGTGTTAATTTTGGGGTCTGCAGGAAGAGAATTGCTAGGGATAAAGAAAGTAGTTGGCTACTGTGTAAAGTACAGAAAGTAACCAGAGGTCAAATTAAACACAAAGGGAGGTGGAAATATTAATCCGTGGGCATTTCACTTTCCTAAACTATTGTAATCTCTTCAGTGCCTCGATTCAAAAGTATAATATAGTGATGTAAGAAGAAAATGTATTGGTTCACAAACTCCGGGTCAGGACAAATAGGATTATTTGATTAGATAATATTAGGTTAGTACTGAAAGGGCTGAAAAATGTAACTTTGCAGTAAAATGAACAATTATCCAGCCGCATGTAACTTCCCAAACCTTTCAAATTATAACTGAAAAAGGAGTAAGTATGTTTTAAAGGCCTCAGAAGAGAAAAACTAAGGAGAATTTGATTTATATTGATCCATATAGTGAATGTATGTACGTAGATATGTATATATGTTCATTCTCCCTAGAAGATGATAGATAGATAGATAGATAGATAGATAGATAGATAGATAGATAGATAGATAGATAGATAGATAGATAGATAGATAGATAGATAGATAGATGGAATACACACACACACACACACACACACACACAAACACACACACACACACACACATGCATACATACATACACTGGTATCTAACAGTATCTATCTATCTATCTATCTATCTATCTATCTATCTATCTATCTATCTATCTATCTATCCTATGTCAGTCTATCTGTCTGTCTGTCTGTCTTTCTGTCTCTCTATCTATCTCTGTATCTCTGTCTGTCTGTCTGTCTGTCTGTCTGTCTGTCTGTCTGTCTGTCTCTCTCTCTCTCTCTCTATCTATCTATCTATCTATCTATCTATCTATCTATCTATCTCTGTCAGTCTATCTGTCTGTCTGTCAGTCTATCTCTCTATCTATCTCTGTATCTCTGTCTGTCTATATCTATCTATCATCTATCTATCTATCTATCATCTATCTATCTATCTATCTATCTATCTATCTATCTATCTATCTATCTATCTATCTATCTATCTATCTATCTATCTATCATCTTATAGAAGACAGAGCAATGAATTAAGATTCATCTCACCATCACAAATATAATTCCACAATTAAGCCTTTCATATAGTATATGAAATATAATAATATACCCATAAGTGAATTCGTTAGAAGTTACCTAGTAATCAGATAGCACATGCCTATGTCAAATTGATATTCCTGTTTTCATTTTACTACAATCACTCCCCAAATATAGAAAACACCATAAAGATAGCATTGTATTTGCCTTCAATTCACTTTAATTGAAAAGTTTGGTTTCCATCATAGTCTTTACAAATAAAACAGTAGATAAGTCTGTTGTTATAGAAATGACCAGTATATATTATTATATCAAAGTAAAAAGATGAGGTTTCGCGTTATTACCTTATTCTACTGTACCAAAAGGAGTTAGAAGTCATTTCCCCCCTTATTCCCCTCTACCCAGTGGTGGGTTTCAAATTTTTTAGAACCTACTCTCTAGGTGTGGCCTATTTTGTGGGCGTGGCTTGGCAGCCATGTGACAGGGTGGGAGTGGCCACCTTTTAAAATGTGGTGAAACTCATTTAACAATGCTCTTGCTTAGCAACCAAAATTTTGGACTCAATTGGGATGATAAATTCTTTCTTTTTCTTTCTTTCTTTCTTTCTTTCTTTCTTTCTTTCTTTCTTTCTTTCTTTCTTTCTTTCTTTCTTTCTTTCTTTCTTTCTTTCTTTCTTCTTTCTTTCTTTCTTTCTTTCTTTCTCTTTCTTTCTTTCCTTCCTTTCTTCCTTCCTTTCCTTTCCTTTCCTTCCCGTTGGGTCACTGGCAGCGACGGGCCAGATTTACTTCCAGGTACGCCGGTGGAACCCCCTCTCACCGGTTCTCTAAATTTCACCAACCGGCTCTCGCGAGTAGGTGCGAGCCTGCAGAAACCCACCACTGTCTCTACCCTACACTTCCCCTTTTCCTCCCTTATTTCCCCATTATTTTCATTTCTCTTTGTAATTCTGTATTTTATATTTTCATAAGCTAATACACATTTTGAAATGCAAAGAGAACATTGGGTGTTTTATCAATAAAAAAATAAACTAATGCAGGAGCCCTTTGCATAGAAAAGTCTAACCAATTTTTTTTTCCTTGCTGTTGAACATTATTGTTATTATTATTTGAAAAAGATTTAAAGTCACAAAGGGAAAACCACATTCAATTAAGTGATATTTGAAAGAATCCCATGCTGAGAAAACTGGAAGGAGGGGATTAAAATGTCCTTTTTCTGAAAACAGTTGTTTTGAAGCCGATGGGACCAATTACTTTCTTCATTTGTAAGGACAGAACAAGAACGATTCGATTTAAACATGCAAAGGGATGTGTGATTTTGTATAATAATTATTTTAGGAAAGCTCGGAATGATAATATTTAAACAATCAAAGAAGACAAACAGTTGAACTCCTGACCTTTCTGATCGACAAGCTCAGTGTCATAGCCACTGAGTCACCTGGATTCCTGGAATCCAGGAATTGCTGAAATTTGGTGTGTCTAGTTTAATGAAAAGAAGGACAAGGGGTGACATGATAGCAGTCTTCCTTTATCTCCAACACAAAGAAGAGGGAGTCAAGCTATTCTCCAAAGCACCTGAGGGCAGGACAAGAAGCAACGGGTGGAAAATCATCAAGGAGAAAAGCAACAAGAACTAAGGAACAATGTCCTGGCAGTGAGAACAATCAACCAGTGGAATGGTTTGCCTTCAGAAAAGTTGTCGGTGCTCCATCACTGGATGTTTTCATTAAGAAATTGGACAGTCGTTGGTCCAGAATGGCATAGGGTCTCCTGCCTGAACAGGGGGTTGGACTAGAAGACTTACAAGGTCCCTTTGACCTCTTTCATTCTGTTATTCTAACTCAAGATCTTCTATATGCAGTTCAGTTATGCTTTCCACTGAAGTGTAATCCCCATCAATAATGTGGGTCATCTCTACAATATGAAACACAATTAAAATAATTAAAACTATTACTGTACATAAAAAAATGCTAGTACCAGATGGTATATCAGCAATAATAATAATACTTTAAGGTAAAGGTTCCCCTTGCACATATATGCTAGTTGTTCCTGACTCTAGGGGGCGGTGCTCATCTCCGTTTCAAAGCCGAAGAGCCTGCGCTGTCCGAAGACGTCTCCATGGTCATGTGGCCGGCATGACTAAACGCTGAAGATGCACAGAATGATGTTACCTTCCCATCAAAGGTGGCTCCTATTTTTCTACTTGCATTTTTACATACTTTCGAACTGCTAGGTTGGCAGAAGCTGGGACAAGTAACGGGGGTTCACTCCGTTATATGGCGCTAGGGAGTCGAACTACCAAACTGCCGACCTTTCTGAACGACCAGCTCAGTGTCTTAGCCACTGAACCACCATGACCCTTAATAATATTTAGAATAACAATAGCCAAAGGGCTCTAAGCTCAGAAAAGACAGTAAATAAAATGCTCTCTACATGATGCAAAAGAGATACGTGTCCCATTGAGAATACTTGAATGCTTAAATGCTAGATAGCATTTAAACATCTTCATTCTTTAACACTTATGAAAACCCACGGGCATATACACACGCTTGTTCTGTGCCTGTAAGTCTTTGCCTAGAGGTGGAGGTCTCGCCTCCCAGTCAGGAGGTTGTGAGTTCAGTCCTAGGTAGATGCAGATTTAGGGTCTCCTGCTTGGGCAGGGGGTTGGACTAGATGACCTGCAAAGGTCTCTTCCAACTCTGTTAATCTGTATGTTAGTTAAAGTATTTCTTCCAATTAATTAATTCCTCTAATTAATTTGCCAGGTCTAGAAATCTGATCAGAAGTTCTGATCAAGTCCATCCTAAGAGTAAGAGTTTTCTTACTCTTCTCTAGCTCTAGAATCCTGAATGTTATTTTTCATCTGCAGGATTATAAATGGAATTCAAAGGAAGCTATGAATTTTGCAGCTGACTGTGCTCTGTATAATGAGGTGAGCTGGCACCTCACACCTGATCTCTTCTGAATTAAATTCTGTACCTTGAAGCTATTATTAACTATATATATATATATATATATATATATATATATATATATATATATGTCTTTGGTTGTTCGGGTTTTCTCCCGCGTAGAATTGGAAGTATCTTATATATATATATATATATATATATATATATATATATATATATATATATATATATATATATATATATATTCATTCATTTTGCTTCTGTCATCAAGTCCACCTGCTGAGCGTGTAAGCAAAATTTTCATTTCTCCTTAGCAATTTCATGCATATTACAATGCTTTTCATTTAGTATCACTTCCACTGTGTTTATTATTTTATTTTATTTCATTTCATTTGATAGTTTATTTTATAATTTAATGTTATGTTATGTTTGGGGACGCGGTGGCTCAGTGGCTAAGATGCCAAGCTTGTTGATCAGAAAGGTTGATCAGAAAGTTTTATTTTATTTTATATTTTACAATGTAATTTAATGTTTAATCTTTTATTTTATTTTATATTGTATAATGTAGTTTAATATTTTATTTTATTTTATTTTATTTTATTTATTATTTTATTTTATTTATTATTTTATTTTATTTTATTTTATTTTATTTTATTTTATTTTATTTTATTTTATTTTATTTTATTTTATTTTATTTTATTTTATTTTATTTTATTTTATTATTATTTTATTTATTTTATTTTATTTTATTTTATTTTATTTTATTTTATTTTATTTTATTTTATTTTATTTTATTTTATTTTATTTTATTTTATTTTATTTTATTTTATTTTATTATTTTATTTTATTTTATTTTATTTTATTTTATTATTTTATTTTATTTTATTTTATTATTATTTTATTTTATTTTATTTTATTTTATTTTATTTTATTATTTTATTTTATTTTATTTTATTTTATTTTATTTTATTTTATTTTATTTTATTTTATTTTATTTTATTTTATTTTATTTATTTTATTTTATTATTTTATTTTATTTTATTTTATTTTATTTTATTTTATTTTATTTTATTTTATTTTATTTTATTTTATTTTATTTTATTTTTAATTTTAATTTTATTTTATTTTATTTTATTTTATTTTATTTTATTTTATTTTATTTTATTTTATTTTATTTTATTTTATTTTATTTTATTTTATTTTATTTTATTATTTTCTCAGTACTACATCAACCTCCACTCCACCCCGCCACTGATTCACTGCTGTGCATGTTGTCCATCATTTACCAAGGATCGAAGAGTTAGGCTATTCAGCTTGTCACCACCCTTTACAACTTCAGGGTAAACTAATATATTAAGCTAAACCGAGAACCAGTACAATTTACTTCTGAATTGTTCATTTTCACAACAGGTTGAACTGTAGTGTAGTACATTTCGGCGAGGTGACGTACTGGTATATGCAGCCAAAGGATTGATTGCAAACTGTTTTCCCCCCAGCTGCAAATACTGGATTTTTCAGAGTATAAGACACACCTTCCCCCCAAAAAAGAGGGTAGCCCCACCCACCCAGTGGCCCCCACCCTTTGGCGTCTTCCTCCCAGCAATTTACCTCCTTGCAGCAAATGGGGAAAATGGGGCTTGTGCAGACTGCAATAGTCTAGAGCAATCCCTGCAGCCTGAAACAGCTGATGATCGGGAGGGGAGCTTAAACTGAAAGTGAAACTTGCTGTTTGCTCCACGAGGCAAATTGCTGGGAGGCAGAAGCAGATTTTCTTTTTTTCTTGTGCTAATCAGGCTGTTTGCTGCAAGGAGGTAAGTCAATAAGTATAAATGCGTATAGAATGTTCAAATTATTAGACTTTTTTTTAAAGGCTGCTTTACAATTGTTCTAGACAGCTTAACAAAATGAAGAAGCTTTTCAAAATAAATGCTTGATCTGAAGAGGCCCAGTGTCATTGTATCTTCTTTCAAATAGCAGAGAATAACTATAGTTCCAGAAAGCCCATCAATTTTAACAGCATCTGTACAACTATAGTATGAAATGTAACACTACAAACAGTGTATATTGTCTGTGTTGTTTGCTGTTTGTTGCAAGGAGGCCAATTGCTAGGAGGCAGAGGCAGATTTTTTTCCCTTCTTTTCCTAACCAAAAGATTGATAGGTAGGTAGGTAGGTAGGTAGGTAGGTAGGTAGGTAGGTAGGTAGGTAGGTAGATAAATAGATGATAGATAGTGTTTATTTAAACATAATAATCCTAACATGGATCAAGGCTTGTTGTAATTATGTTAACTCTTACAAACATCCCCATTTTGTATGGAGCAAACTTTAAGGGTCAATGTTGGGAAATAACTAAAAAGGCAAACAATTTGAAGAAAGTTGGTGGCCATCACTCATATATTTTATACTGTCAAATTACACGGCTTGATTATGCATTAAATGACAAAATAATTCATACTCCATTTTTCTGGGTATAATTTATCGCGGCGTGCAACACTTGACCTTTCTTTTTCCTAAACAGAAACCAAAACAAAACATGTAATTTTTAAAGCAACCTTAAAATTCACATTTGATCCTTTTCAGGACAGGAATGGATCAATCTTTCAGACCGATAAGCCAACCCATTGCGCTTCTGTCTTATCTAAATGAAATTTAGTTTCTTGAAATTCATCCCAGGGGTGAAACGCTACCAGTTCGGACCAGTTCGCACAAACCGGTAGTAAAAAAAAATGCTACCGGTTCGGGTGAACCGATATTTCCGGTGATCAGCTGTAATGCACGATTTATATTAGGTAGAAAGCAGGATTTCCCGCTTTCTAGCTAATCTAAATTGCATGGCACAGTGGATTCCCTCCTGCTCACTGTTTGCTTATCTTTGCAGGCGCGCTTGGTAGCAGGCTCCCTGCCCTGATGTCATCACATCCGTTTTTGATGCTCTGTGCATGGGCAGAAGGTTCTGTGCATGCACCGAGTTGGCAGATGCAAGTGCACTCTCTCACACATTGCTACCGAACTGGTAGCAAAGGTAAGTTGATTTCATCCCGTCTCATTCCTTCTACTATCCTGTGGTACAACGTTTAATGCAGTATTTCAACTGGATCAGTGGTGGGTTTCAAATTTTTTAGAACCTACTCTGTAGGTGTGGCCTATTTTGTGGGCGTGGCTTGGCAGTCATGTGACAGGGTGGGAGTGGCCACCTTTGAAAATGTGGTGAAACTCATTTAACAACGCTCTTGCTTAGCAACCAAAATTTTGGACTCAATTGTGATGACAAATTCTTTCTTTCTTTCTTTCTTTCTTTCTTTCTTTCTTTCTTTCTTTCTTTCTTTCTTTCTTTCTTTCTTTCTTTCTTTCTTTCTTTCTTTCTTTCTTTCTTTTTTTCCTTCCTTCCTTCCTTCCCTCCCTCCCTCCCTCCCTCCCCCTCTCTCTCTCTCCTTCCTTCCTTCCTTTCCTTTCTTTTCCTTTCCTTCCCGTTGGGTCACTGGCAGCAGCGGGGCAAATTTACTTCCAGGTATGCCGGTGGAACCCCCTCTCACCGGTTCTCTAAATTTCACCAACCGGCTCTCGCGCGTAGGTGCGAGCCTGCAGAAATCCACCACTGAACTGGATGGTGGGTAATCAGCTGAAGAAGTCAGAGCTGAAGAAACTTCTTGGTTGAGAAGCAAAATGTCTTCAAAGAAAAACCAGAAATGTCCAGTTGCCTCTTGAAAATGCACCTTTGGGACAACCGTGATCTGGAGGACTGAGACTTTCCACAGATAAAAAGATGGCGCTGGTCTTGGTATTTCTATGACAGACTTAACATAGTTTGTAGTTGGTAGCATTTCTGTTTTACAGTGCCATCCATCTGCAGAAAGAATCCCCACTGATTTAATGGGACACGGTCTCAAATAAACGTAAGCAGCACAGCGGTCTATACCTATTCTATATAAAATGGTATGATGTGAGGAACTGTGTGGGATTTTCTTAATACTCGATGCTTAACGCTACAGCTGGAGAACTACAAATGAAAGCCAATAGCTCTTTACACCGTTCAAAACACTTTTATGGAATCTGCTGCCTTAAGGTGTAGTGATAGCAGTCAACTTGGCAGCTTTCAACGGCAAATAGAAAAATTCAGGGAATGGATCAGGTGAAATCCAGCAGGTTCTGACAGGTTCTGGAGAACCAGTAGTGGAAATTTTGAGTAGTTTGGAGAACCAGCAAATGCCACCTCTGGTTGACCTCCCCAGGAGTGGGGAGGGAATGGAGATTTTGCAGTAGAAATGTCGCATACTATTTGTATTATTATTGTTAATGGTGTCTAAAAAAGATTTGATCTGGTCAATGCAATGTCCACAAATTATGTATGTTTATTCCTGGGGGGGGAAATTGGGGGGGGGGAGAGGAAATCATATCAACAGTCTGGATAAAGGAGATCTCTACAAATGTCTGGGCTGACATCAAATGCACTCAAACAAGCAAAAATAGAACTTGACAATTGTCTAGGCATGAACCCAATAAGAGCTTCTTTCCATGCATGTTAAAATGAAAGCACAATAAATATTTGGAAGCTGAGAACATCCCCCTCCTGCTTCCTTTCTGTTGTGTTCTTTTGTTTCCTTGGAAGTCGTTGTGGATTCGTGTTTATTCAATGCTGTTTTTTTTTACTTGGTAGAATCATCTTGTAACTGTAAGGATGAATAGGAACATCAATATTGCTTTATGCTAACTAATCCTTCATATTAGGCAATGTTATTTCTCTCCCAAAACAATAAGATAGCGTCATTCTATTTTGACTTGCCCAGTATCTCCAATCAACCAAGTAGAGAAGATCTAATTACAGTCTTTTGTTTTGGGAGTTAAACCAGTTAATTAAAGTTGAGCATCCCTTCCTTGGGTCCATGGTAATTTTCTTTCCCTGATGATGAAGGTTAGATTAACTAGAGAGGCACATTTTCTGCTATCACTCATTTCCCCATTCAAAAGAGATTCCCTTCCCTCCCTCCCTACTTTCCCCATTTCCTTCCTTCCTTCCTTCCTTCCTTCCTTCCTTCCTTCCTTCCTTCCTTCCTTCCTTCCTTCCTTCCTTCCTTCCTGCCTTTCCCTGATGATGAAGGTTAGATTAACTGTAGGCACATTTTCTGCTCTCCCTCATTTCCCCATTCCAAAGAGACTCTCCTTCCTTCCTTCCTTCCTTCCTTCCTTCCTTCCTTCCTTCCTTCCTTCCTTCCTTCCTTCCTTCCTTTTTCCTCTTTTTTCCTTCCTTCCTTTTTTCCTCTCCTTCCTTTCTTCCTTCGTTCCTTCCTTTTTCCTCTTTTTTCCTTCCTTCCTCTCCTTCCTTCCTTCCTTCCTTCCTTCCTTCCTTCCTTCCTAAGTGGGGCAACAGTGTTAGCTAATATTCTCTACTTGTTCTGATAGTAGGCACACCCAGTGGTGTTAAGTTGCTGCAGGATCAGAGTAAAAAGTGCATTTGATTTAATAGGTTGCAAACCGGTGCTCCATTGGCAGATTCTGGGGTGGGTTCCGGAAGGCACTACTGCTGGTTTGCTCGTGGGCGTGCTCACTGCACAGTGCAATTAAAATTGTTCTGTGCATGTGCAGAAGCAAAAACCAGATGGCGTCGCCTATGGCGCCACCCAGAAAACTGGTCCGAACTGATAGGAACCCTCCGCTGGTCCAAGGCATGTCATAACAATGAATCTAAAGTGCTACATAGGCTTATTATACAGATCTTCTTTCCATGCTAAGGTCTAAGGATGCTAGAAGAATCCTGAGATTCATTCTTCTGTCTAAGAGAATGCCTGTGGGCACTCAAAAATAACTCGGGCTTCAAACTTTCACCTGAAAGGAGAATAACCAGGAGTAGGAAAGCTAATTAGCTCTGAAAGTCATGTTGTACTAGCCTCAAGGCTAACTTCAGTAGAGAATCAGATGGTTCTGCCATTGCCTTACTTCTAAGACACAGTAGTTGTCTCCTCGTGGCTTCTGGCCAACTTCCAGTTATCAGCTCTTCCTAATCCTTTACCTCCTATTGCTGTTAAAATGACTTGTGTGCCACAGGGCAGCGGTATTAGAGTCCCAGCTAATTCTTTGCATTACTAACAAGCACGGCCATCTAGTGAGACGAAGCCAAAGGTTTGGGTGTGTGGAAATTGGAGCTAGCCTCAACATGCTCTCCTCCTGGAGCAGCTATTCCATTAATCCGAAATTACGTGGTACGAAATGTGATTTCCTGCATGCATTTTCAAAAACATAGATTTCACAAATTCTTGTGAGGTATCTACGCAATTATCTACAGAAGTCATTTGGAGGATCCCCTAATGGAGAAGCTGAGGGGGGCAACAAGATGGCCAGGCACCACCCCATGGCTGCCAGAAAGCCAATTTGTGGGAATACACAAGGAAGGGAGTGACTCAGAAGATTGCAGTTGTGGTCAGAGTTACTTTGGCCTTTCTACCAATAGGTGAGTCTACTCATATTTCACATTAGATTAGAGAGCAGACCTTGTCTATTAGTATGACCTGGTGCCCACATATGTGGGCTTGTCCTTCCCCTATTCATCATCAGAGCATCATAGAATAAGACTTATTGTCAGTAAGTAATAAGGAAGATTTTATAATGCGCGGAGATGGACAAATTGAGGGAGTCAAGCTATTCTCCAAGGCACCTGAGGGCAGAACTAGAAGCAATGGGTGGAAACTAATCAAGGAGAGAAGCAACTTAGAACTGAGGAGAAATTTCCTGACAGTGAGAACAATGAATCAGTGGAACAGAAGTTGCCTCCAGAAGTTGTGAATGCCCCAACACTGCAAGTCTTTAAGAAGATGTTGGGTAGCCATTTGTCTGAAATGGTATAGGGCTTCCTGCCTGGGCAGGGGGTTAGACTAGAAGACCTCCAAGGTCCCATCCAATTCTGCTATTGTATTACTAAGGAAATTCAAGGAAAGGAGGAATCACAGTACTGTTTAATTTGGGAACGACGGTATAAATGGTTAGATGACAGAAGTAAGAAATAAGAAATTGGGAAATGTAAAATGTATAGTACAGTAGAAGAAATGGGATACAGTGATAAGAAGGTAGAAAAAAATAGTTTAAGATACACAAACATAAGAAAAAGATACACAACATAACAAAGGAAATATCATTGTCTGATACAAGTGATTAAACATAAACAATTAAGCAAAAGAGTCAAAAAACTAGATGACCACAAATATAAAATTAGGATATATAGACGGGGAAACCATAAAGATGCACTGATAGGTATCTGCTGTGAGAAGTAATACTCAGTTCTGGTGTTGTTAGTTAGTTATGCGTTGTTGTTTTTTGTCGATGGGTTTAACTGGTTGTTGTTGTTTTTAAAAAAAAATTGTTGTCAATAAACATTGGGAGAGTGGAGCCCTCAAATAGATCCCACATCACAAGGGGAAGGCTGCTAATCAATGCTTCTCTGAACGATGCGTATCGCTAAACATATGGCCAATTTATTAGCTTGGGTAGATGAACATACCTTACAGGAGGGGTCTCCAACCTTTGCAACTTTAAGTCTGAAGGACTTCAGCTCCCAGACTTCTCCGGCTTTGCTGGCTGGAGAAGTCTGGGAGCTGAAGTCCTTCAGACTTAAAGTTGCAAAGGTTGGAGACCCCTGCCTTAGAAGAAGTAAGGTAAAACATAGGGCCAATTTATTAGCTCGGGTAGATGAACATACCTTAGAGAAGGGGTCTCCAACCTTTGCAACTTTAAGTCTGAAGGTTTGCTGGCTGGAGAAGTCTGGGAGCTGAAGTCCTTCAGACTTAAAGTTGCAAAGGTTGGAGACCCCTGCCTTAGAGGAAGTAAGGTAAAAGTTTCCCCATCAGTCATGTCCAACCTCAGGGCATGGTGCTCATCTTCATTGCAAGGCCAAGGGAGCCAGTGTTGTGCAAAGACCATTTTTATGGCCATGGGGACATTATGGCTACACACCAAAGGCACTCTGTTATCTTCCCACTGAAGTGGTGTCTTTTAATCTACTCACATGTGCATGCTTTTGAACTGCTAGGTGTGCAGGAGCTGGGGCAAGTAATGAGAGCTCACCCCATTGTGTGGAACCTGGGTCTCAAACCCAAACTGTCAGCTGAACAATCCCAGTGTCAGGAGTAAAACATTGGCAGCTACGTGCTGCTTCGTTTCAACTTGTCGTTAGAGTAAGTGGGGGGAGGTGCTGATTACAAAAGGGTTAGTTGGAGAAACGAAACTTCTCCAGTTCCATTGAAGCTTGTGAGACTCTGGAAACTTTTCAAGGGCATCTTAACAGGTGTGAAGAAGAAGGCAGATGGTTCCCATAACAAAGAGAACTTGTCTATGTGGAAGCCAGGGGGTTTGGCTGCAAAACTCCTTGGTTAATAGTGTGAACTGATGCCTGAGAATATCAGAGTTAGTTTTACCTCGCCGTTAACACGCAATGTGTTCAATAAACAGTAATCTTTTAAAAAATGAAATGATTCTGGACTTCTATTTAGATACTCAAGCTGGCACTCACCATCTTGAACCGCCAAGTCATTATACCACCTCCCAACCCATAGAGGAAGAGGAAGTTTGTAATAAATAAATAAATAAATAAATAAATTTAATTTGTTGACCGCTCCCTCTCCCCGAAGGGACTCGGAGCGGTGCACAGGGCAAATAAAACAATAAATATACACACATAATAAAAATGAATTAAATAATATCCCTGCGCTAAAAATTCCCAGTTAAAAATCTAAAATTATTAACAATCCCATAGAAGGGAGACTACCCTAGGCCGGCCAAGCAGAACAAATATGTTTTTAGTTTTAGACGGAAGGAGCGGAGGTCCGTGGTTGTTCTAATGTCGGGAGGAAGGTCGTTCCAGAGGGCTGGGCCCGCCACAGAGAGAGCCCTTCCCCTGGGCGTCGCCCGCTGACAAAGTCTAGTGGACGGCACCCGGAGAAGTCCCTCTCTGTGTGAGCGAATAGGCCGTGTGGATGTATGAGGCAGGATCTGATCCCGCAAATAGCTAGGTCCCGAGCCATGGAGCGCTTTAAAGATGATAACTAGAACCTTGAAGCGCACCCGGAAGACGACAGGCAGCCAGTGCAGCTCGCGCAAGAGCGGTGTTACAAGGGTAAACCTTGAGGTTCCCATAATTGCTCGCGCGGCTGCATTCTGGACTAGCTGAAGTCTCCGGGTGCACCTCAAGGGGAGCCCCATGTAGAGAGAGTTACAATAATCCAGTCGGAATGTCACGAGAGCATGAGTGACTGTGCGAAGGGCGTCCCGATCCAATAGGGGGCGCAACTGGCGAACCAGGCAAACCTGGTAGAACGCCCTCCTGGCCACGGCTGTCACTTGATCTTCCATGGACAGCCGGGCATCCAGGAGGACACCCAAGTTGCGCACCCCATCCACTGGGGCAAGATGTTCGCCCCCAATGGCCAGCGATGGAGTCAGCTGGTTGAATCGGGCTGCCGGAAACCACAGCCACTTGGTCTTGGTCGGGTTGAGCCTGAGTCCATTTCTTCCCATCCAGATCCGTGGATAAACATACTTAGGCATTATAGATTATCTGCAAGGCACATGAGAGATTAATGTCCTTTGTTTCCTGTCCACTCAGTGGGGAATCCCAGGTGCAGAATCACATTATTTTATATTGCAAGCCAAAGTTTCAGTATAAGGTAAAGGTAAAGGTTCCCCTATGTGCTAGTCATTCCCGACTCTAGAGGGCAGTGCTCAACTCTGTTTCAAAGCTGTAGAGCCAGCACTGTTGAAAGATGTCCCCGTGGTCATGTGACTGGCATGACTCCCTACATCCGATACGCTCCCACAGAGTGGGCCTACTGAGGGTACCAACCGCCGGTCAATGCCGGCTAGCGGTGCCCAGGAGTAGGGCCTTCTCTGTGGCTGGGCCGGCCCTCTGGAACGACCTACCCCCCGAACTTTGCACTATCACGGACCTTCCCCTCTTCCGCCGCTCACTTAAAACATATTTATTTCAACAAGCTGGTCTTGCGTAAACAGTATTGACTCTCATAACATAACATCTGCCAAATACGTATATGGATTTTAGATTTAGGGAATTTTAGCTTAGGAGGGTTCTATTTTAATGTTCTTAAATTTTAGTACAGGTTAATTTAATTCGTTTTTAACTTTGTATATATTGTATGTTTTTATATGGTTTTTTAATTTTTTCCTGTACACCGCCCCGAGTCCCTTCAGGGAGAGGGGGCGGTTTATAAGTCTAATAATTAAATTAAATTAATGACTCAAAGCCGAATTTGCACGGAACGCTGTTCCCTTCCCACCAAAGGGGGTCCCTATTTTTCTACTTGCATTTTTACATGCTTTCAAGCTAGGCTGACAGAAGCTGTGACAAGTAACGGGAGCTCACTCCATTACGTGACGCTAGGGATTCGAACCGCTGAGCTGCCGAACTGTCTGATCAACAAGCTCAGCGTCCTAGCCACTGAGCCACCGTGTTTCAGTATATTCAATATGAAAAATGATCCTTGGTCTAGAATACGAGCATTCCACTAGATCTTGAATTTGGGAGTGGGTAATTATAGAGAGATGCTGAAGGCCTTACATACGGCTCTGCTATGATTTTTTTTAAAAAACATAGAAACCAAAGACAGAAACATTGAGATATATCATTGACTGTTTTATTTTGGGGAAGGATAATTAACCGCAATATTTGCAAATCCTGTTGAATACCCATCACATTTTATTGACGTACCTTAAGCAAATAGCCAAGATGTGTGATTCTGGCATCAGAGACACGGCCTAAGAAGAATTAATAGATCCTCTTCTCTTTCATTTGACCTTTCAAAGTTTCTTGGGAAATCAAAGAAGCATCAATTTCGAATCTTTCCAAAACTTTGCCCTTTCTACACAAACAGAATAATTTCCCAGCTAACATGCAAAGACCACAATACTTTATTTTGTAAGGCTCTTAAGGATTTGTTGGTAGATTGTGGTTATAGGTTTCTTTCGTTGTGTTGACAAACATCTGCCTGGCTCAGTGTGAATTAAAAACCTTAATAAAACAAAGATTAAGGGAAAAGAAAGATTTGTGCCAGCATCTGATAAATAGTTCATTAAATATATTTTGGCTTCCCTCAAAATCCTTCAGATATATTACGAGCTTGGAAGATAGGAAAGTAAGGAAAGTAACAAGCTGTTTTTTCAGCATTAGCCTGTAGCCATTTGTAAGATCATATCATTGCCGTCATATTGTCTTCCAAAGAAAGCAATTCCAACGTTACTCACAGTCTGCACTTAAGTCTCAGTACAAGCTGAAGTAGCTCTTGCAATCACAATCAGAGACACAGGCAGCCTCCTTGATCAATGGATAGGCCTGCACATCACTTTTCTTTTACGTAGTAAAGAGGCTTTAGGATATATATCGGAGGCAGAATGGGCCTTTGGAGATTACGCTCCCACTGCAGACAGCCATGGCACACTCTCAACCAGACGTGTCGCTGCTTTGAGACGTTTTCAGGTGGGCGGTAGACAAATTCATCCAGCTGCTTTAAGCACCTTTGCGCCTTTGTATCCAAAGCACTGCACCACCCTATTAGTAAAGTCACAGTAGCACTTTCCTTAATGGGAAAAGCGAAGTGAGCTGAGTGAGAAAGACCACTAAAGGAAAAAAAGGAGGGGAGCGAGGCCTTCATTGTGTAAACAATACAGTCTAAAATAGGAATTGAAGATGGAGTGCAATGATCTGAAGAGTATGTTGAAGCAATATGTAGGAACTAAGATATTGTTACCGTAAGCGTTCTTGAAAGCCAATGGATAAAACGCAATTTCACAAGTGTATCACTCCATTGTATACTGGTTCTTATCTTACTTCAACGTCTGTTAACTTTAGTATTTAAAGTTTTGCATTGTTATCTTTATCATGTTGTAAGTCAGCAGGGTTTACATAAGAAAGGCTGAGCACCAAAGAATGGAGGCCTTTGAACTCTGGTGCTGGAGAAGACTCCTGCGAGTCCCTTGGACTGCAAGGCCATCCAACCGGTCAGTCCTAGAGGAGATCCACCCTTTAGAAGGCCAGATCCTGAAGAGGAAACTCAAGCACTTTGGCCATCAAATGAGAAGGAAGAAGGACTCCCTGGAGAAGAGCCAAATGCTGGAAAAGATGGAGGGCAAAAGAAGAAGAAGGGGACGACAGAGAAGGAGGTGGTTGGATGGAGTCACTGAAGCAGTTGGGGTGAGCTTTTTTTTCCGGAAAAGTTTTTTATTTTTTGTTCTCTTACATACAATTCTAGATATACATTCACATAGTTATTCTTCTTTTCTTTCCATTCATCATTCTTATACATTTGTCATTTCATTTACAGGATTATAATGTACCGTTTGGGTGGCTTTGTTTACCATCCCTAGCCTGTTTTAACACCACCTTCTTTTCTCTTTCTTTTCTCCCTCCCTCCCTTCTCTATTTTCTTCCTTCCTCCTCTCCTTTCCTTTCCTTCTTCCCTTACCTCTCCCCTACTCCTCTCTTCCTCTTCCCCTTCCTACCATCTCTCCTTCTCTCTCTCTCTCTCCCTTCGATCTTCCTCTCCTTACATCGATCTTCCTTCCCTCCTCTTCCTCTCATCTCCTCTCCACCTCTCTTCCTTTCTTTTTCTATTGTTGTAGATGTTTCTTCCAGCTCTTAATTTTTATTTTCTTGGGGTGATATTTCCACAACCCCCCCCCCTCCAAAAGCTGTATATCATTTCTTGTTCCATTTCCTTCTCAAATCTATCCTGATTATGTTTTTTTGTTTCCCCACATAGTCGGCGTGAGCTTCAGTGGACTCCAGAGGATGATAGAGGACAGGAAGGCCTGGAGGAACATTGTCCATGGGGTCACAATGGGTTGGACATGACTTCACAACTAACAACAACAACAAGCCAGCAGGATTTGCTTGATAGTGAGAGGGTTGGCCCATAATTTTGATAAATACATGAACAATTAAAATGAATGTTATTTGCAGACTTGCATCTGGATACAAAAGACTGTGATTTGTTTTTGATGGTTGGCTGTTTCTTGTTGTTACTGAAAAGACTACATGTCTGTGAAAGTGGATATTTGGTCATAAGTTGTACTTAAAAAATGAAAAAGAATACAACCAGCCATGTATTAATGTTTTCTTCTTCAAATGTCATCGTGATTATTTCTGAGTCATAATATGACCCCAACATTACCAGCATTAGGGACCTGGAAGCTTATGAGAAGCTTACAAATAGATTTAACAGCTGCATAAGTCAAAGGTTAGATCAGGGGTGGGGGGATCAACAAAGGAGACTAAAATGACAAATAAAATACAAATAAACAAGATGATTATCATAGAGGAACAATAATGGCAGTAAATTGCTGTAGGTCTTTATTTATTTATAAAATCACCACTAATTTAATCCTGTTGACAATTTAATTTGGAGGTTTTGTTCAGAAGTGGGCTTCAGGTAATTTAACAACCAATTCGCCTAGTGCAGAACTGAAAATCTCAATGTGTGCGTGCACACACTTCACTCATGTATGCACCTTCCACACACGCATGCAGCTTCAGACACAACTATTTCATGTGCCTGGTTTCCAGCACACCTTCTCGGGCAGCCACGGTGAGTGGAGTCAGCAAGGCACGGAAATTAGCTAGGTTGTGTAGATGGGGAGAGTGAGCCAGAGAGTGAGCTACATAGGGTTGGATAGCACTGGGGTAGGTAGGAGACAAGGCTAGCTAGAGGTCAGAACTACCAGTTCACCCGAACTGGTCTGAACTCTCAGCAGCCCACCTCTGGTTTTGCTACACAATTGTGAAAGAGGCTGTTGCCTAGTAACGGGACAATCCATCCCATAGAAAACACGTTGAATCATGGCTGCAAAAATACCATTTGGTTTAGGAGACCTGGACAACGATAATTCTCCTTCATCTTCTTCTTTTTAAAAAAATGGCATTTGTAATTTAGGAATGTGCAATATAATGAATGGATTCTAGTCCAGGTAATCTTCAGGAGTGATCAAATGAGATAAAACTAGGAATGAGATCACAACAGGAAAAAATGGCATAGAACCAATCCTGAAGTCCATACAAAAACAGCAAATAAAGTCGTTTTTGTGTTGTGGGATTCTGTGTTATACAAGGTGTGTACCATGGGTGAAATCCAGCAGGTTCTGACAGGTTCTGGAAAACCGGTAGCAGAAATTTTGAGTAGTTCGGAGAGCCGGCAAATACTACCTCTGGCTGGCCCCAGAGAGGGGTGGGAATGGAGATTTTGCGGTATCCTTCCCCTGCCATGCCGATCAAGCTACATCCACACAACCAGTAGGAAAAAAAATGAATTTCCCCACGGATGTGTACAAAAAGATACTTCACTTAATCCTCCAAGGAAAGATTGAAGGCAAACGAGGTCCAGGCAGAAGAAGAACATCCTGGCTTCAAAATCTGAGGGGCAGGTTTGGACAAAACTCAGCAGCACTTTTTCGTGTGGCTGTTGATAAAAATAGGATCGACAGCATGATCGCCAACATCCAATGACATATATTTGTTTGTTTGTTTGTTTGCCAAACATGTACAAGATAACAAATATAGGTATGAACATAAACATGAACAAACATGGAAGTAAAAACAGATGAATGGGGACATTAAGACAGGAACAGTAGGCACGCTAGTGTGGTTATACATGCCCCCTTTACGGACCTCTTCAGAATGGATGAGGTCCACTTTAGCTTTAGATGGAAGTTGTGAAGATTTGAGGCTGTAACACTGGAGTGGGGTAGAGCATTCCAGGCGTTGACCACTCTGTTGCCGAAGTCATATTTTCTGCAATCAGGTTCGGAGCAGTTTCCCTTGAGTTTGTATCAATTGTTTGCCCATGTATTATTGGGGTTGAAGCTGAAGAAGTCGTTGACAGGCAAGACGTTGGAACAGACAACTTTGTGTACTACGCTATGGCACAAGATAAGGCGCAAGAAGAAGAATACAAAAAGAGAACAAGGTCAAAGAACATGAGGCAGACCGAGGAGAAGAGGAAGACGCAACATCGAAGATGTAGCAAGCAGCATCAGTTAACAGTGGCTTGAGGCCACCAGAAGTGAAAGAACTCGAACTTTATATTTCCCTCAACACCCAAAATGGTAAAAGAGGAAGCAAAGAAGAAGGAGTAATTCACGTAGCTAGGCAGGAAATGAACTAGCCAAGCTACATATTTTGACGTATCCCCACTCATCTGCTTCTCTTCTCTGCTCTTGTTGGCTGGACTTTAAAAAATTCTGTCCAGAGACACGTGTTGGTAACATCTTGCGCTCTGTATAATCTGGATTATGGGTAGCATTTCTCTTTCTGCTGTGTCCTTCAAAGTTTGCCTTGCGAGACAATTTTGCCAATTGCTTTTCTTTCGGTGGGTAGCTCTTCCTGAGTGTGTGTTTGTGTGTGTGTGTGTGTGAGAGAGAGAGAGAGCAACTGTGGGTGTATACATTCATGAGCAACACCAAACACTTAAAAACTATCCTTTCCTATGTTTGTACTTATTTCAAAGGGCTTTTTAACCCACTGTTGGCTATAATTTAACAGTGATATTTCTTTTAAAGTCAAAGGTTGCTGGTTCAAAACTCAGATGATTTTTTTTAATTTTACAATAACAGTAACAATCATGATTCTCTCCAAGCTTTTAAATTCTCCTAGGTTTTTTTTATTATTATTTTGTCAGGTACTGAGGATTGAATAGCTGCCATCTGATGTAAGGTTGTAAGATGTAACCTGTAAACTGATGCAATGAGGCAATACAGATATTCCCAGTTTAAGACTCTGATGGGGTCCACCCAAGTCATTTACCGTTTTAAGAGGTGCCTATGTATATAGGTGGCCATTAGATGGCGTTTCTCTCTCTCATCATGTATCTTCTTTCTCTCCTTGTGTCTGTAGCTGAGTGGTAAGGGGTTTATCTACCATGTATATACAGTATCTGGATATATTTGTATATAAACCACTATTAATTGTCTAAAGGTTCTTTGGGCTGTGTTTTGCTTCTGGGGTTTACTTCATTATAAATAGTCACACTGCCAAAACTCTGACATATTTTTTAAAATGAGTGCATTTCCATGAAACACTGGATCAGGTGCAGAATCATTCCCTCTACTGCAATGTAGACAGTGAAGTCCCAGAACTTCATGAAGGAAGTTAAAGAACCAACTTGAATGGACAAATGTAGGCAATATAAGAGGAAAAAAAGCCTATCTTTTGAGTGTAAGTGAAATTGAATTTGCAGTGGGAAGGAGAATAGTAACATTGAAATCTTCCATTTCTGCTGGAAAGACGGTTGCTATCTACTTTTGGCAATAGGCCAATGTGTAGATTAAGTCTTTGATTGGGACTTGTTGGTTAACTGTCTCACTGATAACAAGAATCTAGAATAACAGATTTGGGAGGGACCTTGGAGGTCTTCTAGTCCAACCCATTGCTCAGGCAGGAAACCCTATACCATTTCAGACAAATGGATGTCCAATCTCTTCTTAAAAACTTCCAGTGTTGGAGCATTCATAACTCCTGGGGGTAAGTCATTCCACTGATTAATTGTTCTAACTGTCAGGAAATGTCTTCTTAGTTCTAGTTTGCTTCTCTCCTTGATTAGATTCCACCCATTGCTTCTTGTTCTGCCTTCAGGTATCTTGGAAAATAGGTTGACCCCCTCCTCTTTGTGGCAACCTCTCAAATATTGGAAGGGACCTGTCAGGTCACCGCTAATCCTTCTTTTCATTAAACTAGACATACTCTAGTTCTTCAAATGCTTTAGCTCCTAATCATTGTTTTTTGTCCTGCCCTCAGGGGCTTTGGAGAATAGCTTGACCCCCTCTTCTTTGTGACAACCCCTGAGATATTGGAAGACTGCTATCATGTCTCCCCTGGTCCTTCTTTTCATTAAACTAGACATACTCAATTCCAGCTACCATTCAATTTGTCGATGTTTAAAACGGACTGTCCCAAATGTGTTTTTTTTCAAGAGGCAAATGGAACTGTCTTTGTTTTTCCTTGAAGATGTTTCATTTCTCATCCAAGAATCTTCTTCAGAACCAAATGTCTTCAAGGAAAAACCAAGAAAGTCCAGTGGCCTCTTGAAGCATCTTTGGGACAACCATGACCTGCATGACTGAGAATCTCCACAAACATTTAAACCTTTTATTTTATTTCATTTCATTTCATTTATTATTTTATTTTACTGTTTTGAGAATCATTTCATTAGGAAAAAATTAGGGTCTATGAACTGGAATGAAAAGGTAGCTGTTTCTATAGCATCCCTTCCCTTTTTTATTTTCCATTAAAATGCATTTTGATCGCCTGCCATTAAATAATCTAGCTTTCTGATTACTTTCTTTCACAGCAGCTGGAGACCAAGGCAAATACTGTTGAAATAACAGTTTTTGGGTCTTTCTTTTCCTGGACTCCAAAGGTTATCAACATGAAAAATAGCCACAGTGCTTTGTTTTATGAGCTTTATTAAGCTATCACACGCTGGCTCTTTGTATGGAGGGAAAACCATTTCTTTATCTGTATTTGTTTTCCAAGCACTAAGCTACATCAAATTTCTCTCCCTCTTCAACCCACAGAGGTGAAATGTCAACAGGATGTTTTTTTGTGAAAAAGAAAAGAGAAATTCAGATGACTTTAACTCTGCTAACATTGCGTGAAATCAGAAAGGACTCTCCTAGAGGATACAAATACAATAACAGAGTTGGAAGGGACCTTGGAGGTCTTCTAGTCCAACCCCCTGCCTAGACAGGAAGCCCTATACCGTTTCAGACAAATGGCTTTCCAACGTCTTCTTAAAGGCTTGCAGTGTTGGGGCATTCACAACTTCTGAACAAGCTGTTCCACTGGTTAATTGTTCCAACTGTCAGGAAATTTCTCCTCAGTTCTAAGTTGCTTCTCTCCTTGATTACTTTCCATCCATTGCTTTCTGTTTTGCCTTCAGGTGCTTTGGAGAATAGCTTGACTCCCTCTTCTTTGGGGCAGCCCAAGAGATATTGGAAGGCTGCTATCATGTCTCCCCTGGTCCTTCTTTTCATTAAACTAGGCATACACAGTTCCTGCAGCCGTTCTTCCTATGTTTGAGCCTTCAATCCCCTAATCCTCTTTGTTGCTCTTCTCTGCACTCTTTCCAGAGTCTCCACATCTTTTCTACATCGTGGCGACCAAAACTGGATGCAAATATTCCATTACCAAGGCATTATAAAGTGGTATTAACCCTTCACGTGATCTTGATTATACAACAGAATATGGCTTTATCAAAGAATCATTGCTTGCCTCCCTCCCCCCAAAAAACCACATTATAACATGCTTTTTTGGGGTGGTCAAATTAATTCAAACAAATTTCAACAAAGTTTCAACAAATTTATTGTATTACAAGATGGCAAAGACCTATAATATATGCATGTTGAGATGAACCGCCAGCGTTGAAATCATCTAGAAAGATTGGCTGTTCTCAGCAATATACATAAACAAATCACTCCAATCAAGATATATTAACAAAGAGATATTTGGGGAGTAAATTGATATAAATACAAGTGCAGAAAACATATACGATTACATTTTTACACAATTGTGGATGGCTATGTACATAGGATTGAAGAGATGTATCGATGAAACTAAGAAAAGCATCATGGATTACTAATAGATTAATTTATCAATCTCTATTGCTGTGATAATTGTGGGGTAATTTTGTTAATTATTCTCCGCACCCAAGATCTTTGGGCAATTTTTCCTCCGTTGAAATTTCATCTTGTTTTTGTTTATTTTATTATGTTATTTTATTATTTTTATTTTATTTTACTTTACTTTACTTCCTTTTATTTTATATTTTACTTTACTTTATTTTATATTTTACTTTGCTTTAATTACTTTGTTTACTTTTGTTTTAGTCAGTTTGGGATTTTAGCACAGGGTCTAGTTTAATTTATTTTTAATTGTATTTATGCTTGTTTGTTTTATGTATGTATTTTTAAATTCGCTGTGCACCGCCCGAGTCCCTTCGGGGAGAGAATGCGGTTTTATAAATTAAAATAATTATTACTATTATTACTATTATTACTATTATTACTATTATTACTATTTATTTCACTTCACGTTATTTTATTTTACTTTATTACTATTTTATTTATTTTTATTTTATTATTTTTATTGAAAATGAATCCCCAAAACCAATTATTAGGAGTATAGGAGTATGCACAATGCTAATAAAGTTCATAGTTGAAATTAGGCATGATTGCTGCCCTCTGAGTTTGGTTGTTTTCTTGCAGACATCTGGGTAGATTGGGTACTGAAACATCTGCAAGAAAAGAACCGAATTCTGAGAGCACCAAGGACCCCACAATTCTTCCCCTCTTCCTCTCCCCCCCCCCCAAAAAACCCCCACTCCCTTCTAGTATTGATCTTCTGTAGTTGGGTCATGAAATATCTACAAGAATACAACCCACCTCAGAGAGCACCAAGGACCCCACGGTCTTCCACCACCTCTCCATAACCCTTTCTTCCTTCTAGAACTGATAATATGACCAAGATGGGCAATGCTAGGAAGCAACCCACCTCAGAGAGCACCAAGGACCCCACAGTCTTCCACCACCTCTCCATAACCCTTTCTCCCTTCTAGAACCGATAATATGACCAAGATGGGCAATGCTAGGAAGCAACCCACCTCAGAGAGCACCAAGGACCCCTCAATATGCAAAGGGTTTTGATTTCAGAAGGCTTTGAACTTTAAGCTTTCCTTTTTTGAGTTGGAAACAGTTTGCCCAAACTTGAAACAACCTGCTTTACCATTCTGGGAGCATCTGAGCATAAAATCAATCTTGTTTTGAAGTCAAAGCAGAACTGTTACAAGACTTCCAGGGAAATCACGATGATGGTTTCAAGCTAGAGACAGCTCAAAGCCTAAAATGGGGTGTTTGGAGTCTGAATTTGAAACAATTGTGCCGGTACACAGGTAGCGGATGAAAAGAAAGTCATGTCTATGCAGTAGACGCCATCATTGTTTGGATGAGATGTTTCATAAATACTACATCGCTGTGAAGGTTCTGAAAGCGAGTGTGTTTTCATGTCACATTTGCAAGGGTTGCTCACTTTTTTAAAAATAAATAAATAAATAAACCAGCATCTTACCGTCCCTGCTAATATCTTCCTAACAATTTCTTACATATTCACTGTTGTAACTTGCCAAGCTGCCAATCCATGCTGGGTTACTAGAAGAAATGAAATTACTTTGCCGTTACAACTGACATTGTGTGAGTGGGGGAAGGGACCATCTAGAACAGTGATGGCTAAACTCTTCAGCACCATGTGCCCCAAACCAGAACATGGCACGTGCAGCTGATCTTTGGGTTTCTGGCACATTCTGGCCAGTTGGTCTGCACATGCACTGGAGCACCAAAAACCCAAAGACCGTCTGGTTGGTGTGTGCATGCCTGGTTTTTTGGCTGTTTTGGAGGCTGTTTTCAGGCTGGAAATGGCTGGAAAACAGCCTGGAAAATGGTCTATTTTGGGGGCATTTGGGGGGCTGTTTTCCAGCCAATTTCTGGGCCATTTTCAGCCTGAGAAATGCCCCCCAAACAGCTTGTTTTGTTGGCCATTTTTCAGGCCATTTACTGGCCATTTTTGAGACATTTTCCAGCGCTCCGGCAGCCACGAAGACTGTGCCGGAAATCAGAAGAGCAGCTGGCAATGGCATGCCAATGGCACGCCAATGGCACATAGAGGGCTCTGCATGCCACGTCTGGCACACATGCCATAGTTTCGCCATCACAGATCTAGAAATTACCCTGCTCTGACATTTTTAAAATACTTTAAATAAATAGCACGCAATGCAGTTTCATATGCTATCAACTAATATCCATGATTATTGTCTCCACATAAAAACTGTCTTCTCTAATGTGATTCCCAGCCTTTAATTACTTAGATTTCCGATCCAAAATTTAGAGATTTGAACACAAAAGCACCTGAGATGAATAATTTAAGGAGGATGTCATGAAACATTAAAACTGACAGCAAGCGATACTTCCACTTACTATAGCATCTTGTTCACATTTTTTTTGCAAAGTGAAGTTATCTAACAAGATCCAGAGTGTCATAAAATGCACATTTTAGCAAAAGTTTCAGAATATAGGAGAATAAATGAGAAGATGGTTCTAGTCCCTCAGAAGCCTCAAATGTCTCTTTGAGATGGATACAATATGGTGTTCAAAATCTTTCAGTAATTCTAGAAGATAGTTGCAAACACAGGAAATCAGGAGTCAAGGAGGTTCTAGTAAATTCAGGTTTATTGCATGCTAACAGTCTCTACAAGAATCTGAACTACTAACAGTCAAAGCAAATTTAGAGTCAACGGAATGCAAGTGGGCTGGATTTAAACCTCTTATGAGTGCAAAGGGACTCAAGACTGATGACATGCTTAACTCCTCCCACAAGCTCAGCCTGGTCATTTCCTACTTATAATCTTTGAATATGTAATAAAATGTAACATTCAGTTCAACAATAGGGGGGTGGGGAACACTTTTAATTAAAATAATATATCACCATTACAGGTTTTTTTAATAATGAAATTTAATGGCAACGGATGTTAAATCCTGCCACATTAGATAATGGCATATTTAAAATGTGTGCTTATTCAGTTGAATTCTTGTCTTACCCATTACTCAACAACTGGGATAATATTACAGACTTTAAGATTCTCTCTGAGATAAGTTTTAATAGAATTAAATCTTTCCATTATTGGTTATTTTATCAAATCAGTGATAAAATGCTTTTAAGAATGTAAAATATCATAACACAGAATTTAAAAAAAAATTGATGAAGGATTTTCAGTATAGACTTCTTCTGTCCATTAACTTTGTCTTGATACAATGCTTGCACTAACAGTTCCTCCTGTCTTGAAGGCAACATATTTCTGTGATTTAATAATGCCATCTTCACAACGATTGGTTGCAGTATTTAATGTACATTAATTAAATTGAATACTGCAGCCAACAGCTTGCAATTTTAATATGTGCTTTAATAAGTGTATTGTCAACAGCAAGCAAAAAGGATGTTCAGATGACTTTTTCAAAGTGAAATTTAAAAAAAAATAAAGATTGTGAAATTAACTTGCAAAAATAGTTATATCTGTATCATATCACAATGATATCCAGCAAGGTATCAAGCGACTTCAAGGAAATATGCTGCACTCAAAATGTGAAGGTTGTTATGGTTACTAGGATTGCAATGACTTTTACTGAATATAAATCAGCCCAATTGGTAAGCAAGGAATTTGGTGCAGAATTTCTCCTGCAGCCAAATTTTTTTATGGAAAGTCATTTCCATAGCATCCATGTCTATTAGACCTTGTAGCTGGACACAAACGCAAGATATCAAGATATGGTGGGTTTTTTTTATTATAGGCTGGTGGCAGATACAAAGAAGTTGAAAAATGGAAAATGTTTTTAGGAATTGACCATTGTTCTTCAGATATTTAGCAGAAAAGCATTTCCCCCCCTCTTTGTTCTGCATTATAATAGCATTAAATGGATCTTTGGAGGTGTCTCTCAACCTTTATTTTTAAATAAATGTATGCTTTAAAAAAAAAGGTAAAGATTTTCCCTGTCTCCAATCATATTTAACTGTAGGGGTAGGTGTTCATCTCTGTTTCCAAGTCAAGGGAGTCAGCATTGTTTATTTATTTATTTTATTTATTTTGTCAAGCATGAATTAGATAACAGATAAACATGATTTTGAATACATGAAATGGATATGAGTGTGCTTATGCACACCCCTGAAAGACCTCTGAGGAATGGGGTGAGGTCAACGGTAGACAGTCTATGGTTAAAGTTTTGGGGGTTTGGGGAAGAAACCACAGAGTCAGATAGGGCATTCCAGGCCTTGACCACTCTGTTGCCGAAGTCGTATTTTCTGCAATCAAGTGTGGAGCAGTTTGCCATAGGTTTGTATCTATTGTGTGCTCCTGTGTTGTTGTGGTTGAAACTGAAGTAGGACATTGTAGCAGATAATTGTATGTACTACCGGTAGGTCAGATTTTAAGTCTATTTTGTGAGGCTGTTTCAGGAACTCTAAATTCTCGGGGCCTAGTTATTTGCGAGACCGCCTCTTGCCCCATACATCCCTTAGACCGATACGCTCCCACAGAGAGGGCCTTCTCAGGGTGCCGTCGGCCGGGCACTGCCGACTGGTGACACCCAGGGGAAGAGCCTTCTCTGTGGCGGGACCAGCCCTTTGGAACGACCTATCCCCCGAATTACGCACCATCACCGACCTCCGCCTCTTCCGCCAATGTCTAAAGACATACCTATTCCAACAAGCCGGCCTAGCCTAACCTCCCATGGGGACTTTTAGATAATTTTATTGGGTATTTTAAAATTGGGTTTTTAGCATAGGATAAGACGGTTTAATTTATATTTTAAATTGTGTATTTATTTTTGTACTCTGTATGTTTTTTAAATTTCCTGTGCGCCGCCCTGGGTCCTTTGCGGAGAAGGGCGGGATATAAATGTAAATAAACTAAACTAAACTAAAGTTCCTTAACTTTAAGTGAAAGTGTTATTTCCAAATATTTCAATGTATTTTTAATTCTTATCCCGAATTGTTCTTGCATGTTCTCCCACTCTTTACCACTTTTATCCATTAATAGTTCAGATTTTGACCAATTTACTCTCAAACCTGTCATTTCCTCAAATTCTTTCAAGTGTTTATTTATCTTCCTCAGGTCCTTCTCTATATCTTTCAAAATAATCAAATTATCATCTGCATACAAATTTATCTTATATCCCTTGTACCCTTTCAATTCTTCATCTTCTTCTATCATTTTAGTCAATATTTCCATAACCAATAAAAATAATATTGGAGACAAGGCACATCCTTGTCTCGTACCTGCATCCTGAGTAATCTCTCCCGTCATTATTCCATTTACCTTCGCTTTTGCACTACTTTTTTGGTACAATTTTGAAATAACATGTATAAATCTATTACCAAAGCCTAATGCCTCAATAATTGCTTTAATAGTTTCCCATTGTACAGAATCAAAGGCTTTAAAAATATCTAGTGATAATATTCCTATTTTATCACCATTATATTCAGCTACATCTATAATATTTAATACTCTTCTAACTATATCGCTCATATATTTTAAATTGTGTATTTATTTTTGTACTCTGTATGTTTTTTAAATTTCCTGTGCGCCGCCCTGGGTCCTTTGCGGAGTAGGGCGGGATATAAATGTAAATAAACTAAACTAAACTAAAGAATAACTTGAACCTCTTAAACATTTGCAAATATCTGCAAGTACATTTGGAAGCAGAGTTTCTCAGGGCACCGAAGTTAACCAGGTGAACTAGATCAACAGCCAAAGCTAACTTGGTCAACTAGGTCAACAACCAAAAGTCACCCAGCCTCAAGTGTCCCTCCTTCACCCACACACACAAAAAAGCACACTTCCATCAAATCTTTGTAAAAATTGGGGGGGGGGGAATGTCTTCCAGAATTAAGCTCCTGCAAATATTAGAAAGGACACACTTTCATGTTGCTCCAGATCCATCAAAACACACAAGACAATGACACATTTTTCATCAGGTTCCCTCTGAAGAAGTGAGGTCATGCTGGGGAGATGTATGCAGTGATATTGATCTCAGATTGCACCCAGTTGTCAGTAACAAAAGAAGAATCTCTATAAGGGGGAAAAAAGGTTTGGAATAGCTAGTCTGTTTTCAGCTGCAATAGCTGTGAGCCAGTCCTTTGCTGTTTCCAGGGCTTGATACCGCTGATTTATATTAATACACTGAAACCAAGATAGCTAAATTTAAATATTTAAATATTAAACAACCACTTAAATAGGAGGCAGCCGTGTGCTGCAGCTGCCAAAATGGCCAACACAGTTCTAGGCTGCATAAATAGAGGGATAGAATCAAGATCATGTGAAGTGTTACTACCACTTTATAAGGCCATGGGAAGGCCATACTTGGAATACGGCATTCAGTTTTGGTTGCCATGAGGTAAAAAAGATGTGGAGACTCTAGAAAGAGTGCAGAGAAGAGCAGCAAAGAGGATTAAGGGACTGGAGGCTAAAACATATGAAGAACAGTTGCAGGAACTGGGTATGTCTAGTTTAATGAAAAGAAGGACCAGGGGAGACATGATAGCAGTGTTCCAGTATCTCAGGGTTTGCCCCAAAGAAGAGGGAGTCAAATTATTCTCCAAAGCACCTGAAGGCTGAACAAGAAGCAATGAGTGGAAACTAATCAAGGAGAGAAGCAACTTAGAACTAAGGAGAAATTTCCTGACAGTTAGAACAATACAATACAATACAATAGCAGAGTTGGAAGGGACCTTGTAGGTCTTCTAGTCCAACCCCCTGCATGGGCAGGAATCTTATACCATTTCAGACAAATGGCTGTCTAACATCTTTTTAAAGACTTCCAGGGTTGGGGCATTCACAACTTCTGGAGGCAAGCTGTTCCAGAGGTTAATTGTTCTTACCGTTAGGAAATTTCTCCTTAGCTCTAAGTTGCTTCTCTCCTTGGTTAGTTTCCACCCATTGCTCCTTGTCCTGCCCCCAGGTGTCTTGGAGAAAAGTTTGACTCCCTCTTCTTTGTGGCACCCTCTGAGATATTGGAACACTGCTATCGTGTCTCCCCTGGTCCTTCTCTTCATCAAACTAGACATACCCAGTTCCTGCAGCCGTTCTTCATATGTCTTAGTCTCCAGTCCTCTAATCATCTTGGTTGCTCTTCTTTGCACTCTTTCCAGAGTCTCCACGTCTTTTCTACATCGTGGCGACCAAAACTGTATGCAGTATTCCAAGTGTGGCCTTACCAAGGCACTATACAGTGGCATTAACACTTCACGCGATCTAGATTCTATCCCTCTGTTGATGCAGCCTAGAACTGTGTTGGCTTTTTTGGCAGCTGCTGCACACTGCTGGCTCATATTTAAATGGTTGTCCACTAGGATTCCGAGATCCCTCTCACAGTTGCTACTATTGAGCAAGGTACCACCTATACTGTACTTGTGCATTTGGTTTTTCTTGCCTATATGTAGGACCTTACTTTTTTCACAATTGAATTTCATTTTATTAGACAGTGCCCAATGTTCAAGTTTGTCTAGATCCTTCTGTATCTTAAGCCTATCTTCTGGAGTGTTGGCTATTCCTGCCAGCTTGGTGTCGTCTGCGAATTTGATGAGTTCCCCATTTATCCCCTCATCCAAATCGTTGATGAAGATGTTAAAGAGTACTGGGCCTAAAACAGAGCCTTGGGGGACTCCACTGCATACTTCCTTCCAATTAATCAGTGGAACAGAAGTTGCCTCCAGAAGTTGTGAATGCCCCAACACTGGAAGTCTTTAAGAAGATGTTGGATAGCCATTTATCTGAAATGATATAAGGTTTCCTGCCTCAGCAGGGGGTTGGACTAGAAGACTTACAAGGTCCCTTCCAACTCTATTATTATATAAATTAGGCAATATTATAAATTATTTGGTATAAACTGATCTTGAAGATATGCAGTTCCTCTTTTAATTACCCTATGTACTTTTCAAAATATACGAAGATCAATATTTGCCATATTCCTCCATGGACAAAATGCAGTCAAGCTAAAATAATATTTCTATGATGCTTTTATTAATCAAATTAATTTAAAAAGGTTGTTTTGTTTCAGGGTCTCCAGGATATTTTTCTTTTCAAGACGATAAAAAAAAATATATATGCAACAGTTGTCTAAGAAACACGGATGACTTAAGTGATATCATGAAGAGGACAAGTAGACTTCAGGAAGAAAGAAGCAGAAGGATAGAGAGACAATTGGGAAATAAATTTCAAGAGTTCCTCAGCCTGACATTCAATCTGTCACAGGGTCTTAGAGATTTTATGAGTGGAACATATAGCTTTCTATAAGAAGATGTGGCTACTTATGGTTTGATACATTTTTCAACAATAGTGCTTTGTTTGATTGTTTGTGTGTTTGCTTCTTTGTTTATAAAGGAGGTTGATCAAAAAAAATCTTGCTAGATTTGTGGGCTCTCTTATTTTCAGCAATGCCTAATTAGAAGAGAATATTTGTAGTTCTTGGTGGTCTCTGGGCATTTGGGAATGCAATGTTTTTCAAGCTCAGTTGACATCATGGATCCACAATGCTTAATTGTATTACAACAAGTAGGTTTGACAGGGTGACATTGGGTTCTTCTAATACATTTTTCAAGCTGTAGTTTTATTATTTATTTGTCTAGGACTGAGGATCTGAAAGATTTTACCTTGCATCTTTTGGATTTCAAAAACTAAATAATAACACTTAGCCTTTAGACTTACAGTATATAATAATAATAATAATAATAATAATAATTTATTGCTTATAAACCGCACCCTCTCCCCACAGGGACTCGGGGCGGTGCACAGGAGAAATAAGAACAATAGAATATAGTGTTTCACAGTGCTTTACCACCCTGTCTAAAGCAGTTTACAGAGTCAGCCTTTTGCCCCCAATAATCTAGGTCCTCATTTTACTGACCTCGGAAGGATGGAAGGCTGAGTCAACCTTGAGCTGGTCAGGATCGAATTCCTGGAAGTGAACAGAAAATACTACAGTCTAACCACTTTGCCACTATAGCTCATGATAGATAAATGACTAATGACGAGTTAATAATTGTTCCTAGGTGATTCCAGTATGAGGTCATTAGACAGTTGATTCATTTTTCATATTCATATTTGTTATATAAAGCATTAGGTAGGAAGGGGCCAAACACATCACAGTAAGACAATGAACAGAAGGAATCACAAATGTTTTCATTTGCATCAGACCTCATCCATCCATGCAACAATGACACCTAAGATAAAGCCAATGTCAGGCCTGCATCCATCTTTATTTTTAGATCTGCCACACTTTCTATTATTTTACTATGCATTTTCTATGGTGGGAAAATGGGAGGGGGATTGTATGGAGTTAGATGATAGGTAGCCATAACAACATTCTTCCTAGAAAGCCAGGGTCATCCTTTGTCTGTGCATCTCTGCACCTGACCAGAACTGGATGGGTGGAAACTGCCAGCATGGCAGTGGGAGATTGGACCATGGGATGGACTTGTGGGTGTGAGGGGGAAAGATCTTGAACTTTCAACTGGGTGGGGAAACCAGGAAGCTTTCAGATTTGGGTTTTGCCAGATGTGCCAATATGGCTCTCTTCATAAATTGGAACTTTGAGCAATACTTTGCCTTGGACTCTGATTGAATTTGGATGCTATTTGACAGCCAAATTACACACTTATTGCATACAGTTATGTTCTGTGGAATAGGGGATGAGATTCCATTTGCTAAATATCCAAGAGAGATAAAACAGATGTCAAGAAATTAGTTGGTAAGAGCTTCTATGTAGAAGAAGGAGTGGCGCTGGAGTTAAAAGAGGGATTAGCCTAGAATTCCTACATAGCCACAAGCAAACTAAGCCCAACTTCCCTTGAATTTCATTGACCCTTATCTAAGTTCAAACAGGTGCTAACTATTAGTTGAGAAGATTTCTTGGGTGTAGATTGTCAATAAATCAGTTTACCGTATTTTTCGGAGTATAAGATGTACTGCCCCCCCTAAAGAGGGTGCATCTTATACACCAAATATCGCCCCACCCATCTACCAGTTGTAAATCAAGGGCTACCTGTAGTTCTTGATTAATTGGAAAATTGGAAAAAAACAGGATATTTGTATACAAAATGTAAAATAATGTCTTCAAAGAACGTTTCTGCTCCTAGCTTAAATTGTGGGGAAAGATTTCTGTTCTAGTTTTCATCGGTGGCTAAAGAGGAACATTTAGAATTTGTAGAAGATCATGTAGTCTTAGCTAAACGTCGCAGCTCTTAGCGGAGCTTAGATATTTTTCAAAGGTTACCAATCCTTTAAAACTTCCCTCCTTTCCCCACCCCCCAAACACCGTAAATGGCTTGGGGAATAGACGAGATGACATTTGGGTTGGGGAGAAATAAAGCATTGAAGGGTATCATTCAGGGCTATGGAATATTCAGTGTGCTGATGAAAAGGTCACTTGCCCACACATTGTCAAACCGCCTTAAATACCCAGAAATTGAGTAACATTTTTACCCTATGTGTATCCCGAGTAGTGGTTATTGGATGACAGAAGAAGAAACTGTCGGAGTTTGCAGCAGCAATCACATCCAGAAAGCACACAGAGGTAACTGATTAAGCAGGATTCATTAAGTTCTCTTTATATATAATATAACACATGGAATAAATATACAATACCAAAAGCAGGTTTTCCAACGTGGTAGTAAATACAAGCAAAAAACAGGCAGAGGAGAGGACTGCCCCAACTGCCCCAACCATGACTTGATGTTTGGGGCAGTTGCCTGACATGTGGGTAGCCTGAGTTCGGGTCCCAGTGAGGGTGTGGCTGGCTGATGAGAGCTAAATGGCTCGAGGTAGGTCTATCCTGGTCTCCCTGTGTTTATCTACCAGCACAAATGCACACAAAATGGTTTCCTGCCTGGAAGGCTCCTAGGTTGGAGCTGAAAGGCAAAATGGAGCTGAAAGGCAAAATGGGTAGCAGTATGCTCCCTTCCTCCCATATTTCCTCCTATTAGACCTCCTTCCTCCTATTAGACCTCTCGGACGCTTTCGATACCATCGACCATGGTATCCTATTGCATCGGCTGGGGGGGTTGGGGGTGGGAGGCACCGTTTTACGGTGGTTCTCCTCCTACCTCTCTGGCCGATCGCAATTTGTGTTGGCAGGAGAGCAGAGGTTGACCCCGAGACCCCTCACATGCGGGGTGCCTCAGGGGTCGGTCCTCTCACCTCTCCTGTTTAATGCATATATGAAGCCGCTGGGTGAGATCATCCGTGGTTTTGGGGTAGAGTACCATCTGTACGCTGATGATACTCAGCTGTACATATCTACCCCAAACCACCCCAACGATGCCGTAGCGGTGATGTGCCAGTGCCTGGAAGCCGTGCGGATCTGGATGGGAAGTAACGGACTCAGGCTCAACCCGACCAAGACCGAGTGGCTGTGGTTTCCGGCTGCCCGATTCAACCAGCTTTCTCCAACGCTGGCCATAGGGGGCGAACATCTTGCCCCTGTGGATGGGGCGCGCAAATTGGGTGTCCTCCTGGATACCCGGCTGTCTATGGAAGAGCAAGTGACAGCCGTGGCCAGGAGGGCGTTTTACCAGGTTCGCCTGGTTCGCCAATTGCGCCCCCTATTGGATCGGGACGCCCTTCGCACAGTCACTCATGCCCTCGTGACATCCCGACTGGACTATTGTAACTCTCTCTACATGGGGCTTCCCTTGAGGTGCACCCGGAGGCTTCAGTTAGTTCAGAATGCAGCCGCGCGAGCAATTATGGGGACCACTAGGTTCACCCACGTTACACCGCTCTTGCGCGAGCTGCACTGGCTGCCTGTTGTCTTCCGGGTGCGCTTCAAGGTGTTAGTTATCATCTTTAAAGCGCTCCATGGCTCGGGACCTAGCTATCTGCGGGATCGGATCCTGCCTCATACATCCTCACGGCCGATTCGCTCCCACAGAGAGGGACTTCTCCGGGTGCCGTCCACTAGACTTTGTCAGCGGGCGATGCCCAGGGGAAGGGCTCTCTCTGTGGCGGGCCCGGCCCTCTGGAACGACCTTCCCCCCGATATCAGAACGACCACGGACCTCCGCTCCTTCCGTATGAAACTGAAGACCCATCTTTTTCGACTGGCCGGCCTTGGATAGTCTCTCTGTCTATAGATTTCAAATGTATTTTTAAATGGGATTTTAGTCAATAATTTTAGCATGGGATAAATTGTTTAATGGTGTTTTAAGTTATGTACTTTTGTATTTATTGTTCTTATTGTTTTATTTTTCCCTGTGCACCGCCCCGGGTCCCTGTGGGGAGAGGGAGCGGTTAATAAATTCGATTATTATTATTATTATTATTTGGGCATACCAGGTATTTATATATATATCCCCACCCCTACTTCTCATTGGCTGCCCGGTTCAAAACCAAGCCAGGACTTTCAATTTTAATTCATATGAAGAACGGTTGCAGGAGCTGGGTATGTCTAGTTTGATGAAGAGAAGGACCAGGGGAGAGATGATAGCAGTGTTCCGATATCTCCGAGGGTGCCACAAAGAAGAGGGAGTCAAACTATTCTCCAAGGCACCTGGGGGCAGGACAAGAAGCAATGGGTGGAAACTAATCAAGGAGAGAAGCAACTTAGAACTGAGAAGGAATTTCCTGACAGTCAGAACAATGAATCAGTGGAACCGAAGTTGCCTCCAGATGTTGTGAATGCCCCAACCCTGGAAGTCTTTAAGAAGATGTTAGATAGACATTTGTCTGAAATGGTATAAGGTTCCTGCCCATGCAGGGGGTTGGACTAGAAGACCTACAAGGTCCCTTCCAACTCTGCTATTGTATTGTATTGTATTGTATTGTATTGTATTGTATTGTAATTCAAAGCAACAGACTAGTTCAGAATAGTTGACTCAGAGCTACAGAGCTAAGCCACGCCCAGGCTCCTTAATAATAATAATAATAATTTAATTTTATATCCCGCTCTCTCTCCCCAAGGGGACTCGAGGCGGGGCACAGGCAATTAAAAATACAAATAAGACCACAGACAAAATACAAAATACAAAATTAAAAATGGATTAAATTGATCCTGCGCTAAAACCCATAAACTAAACTAAAAATTACCCCTAAAACCCCTAACCTAAAAAGAGACTACCCAAGGCCGGCCAGGCGAAAAAAGTGTGTCTTTAATTTTAAGCGGAAGGAGCGGAGGTCCGTGGTTGTCCTGATATCGGGGGGAAGGTCGTTCCAGAGGGCTGGGCCCGCCACAGAGAAGGCCCTTCCCCTGGGCGTCACCCTTGCTGTCTCCTTGTTGCTCACACACCAAATACTGTTTCAGTTTCCGAACCGCCCTCATTGGCTGAGCCAGTTGCCATGTCTATTCATTGGCTGACCTGGTTACTAAGCCCTATTCCAGTTCAGGAATAAATCTTGCAATGACAGAAATAAATAAATAAAAGAACTAGAGATCTGCTTTTTGCATTCAGAAATGGGGAATTGTTATTCTACTGATTTTACTTAAAGTTTAACTCAATCATCACAGTTTGTGCTTTGCACATTAGCACTATTTGAAATTGTGAATTGGACTCTTTTGCTTTGAATCAGATTCTGGGAACTCTGAACGGACGCAGTATATTAAATTGCACGACATATGTTTGAGTTAATGTCAACTCAGTAAAATTTTGGATAGATATGAATGTAATCTCCCCCATTTCTATTAGCCAGACTTTTTAATCAATCAGAATAGAGCTGGGAAGGATGGAGATCATCTAGAACAGCCCCCTACTCAAACAGGAGACCCTATACCATTTCAGATAGGCAGCTGTCCAGTCTTTTCTTAAAAGCGCCTATAATTTCTCAATTATCCTCCAGATAATTGTTAATTGTCCTCACTGTTAGGAAATTTCTTCTTAATTCCAGGTTGTTTCTCTCTTTGATTAGTTAAATATATAATATATATATTTGTTTTCTGAGGTTTTCTCACACACCTCAACAGCCTACACCCCAAAATACAGTTCACCATGGAAACAGAAGCCAATAACCAACTCCCCTTCCTGGATGACTTAGTCTATAAGAAATCCAATGGATCCCTAGGACACACGATCTACCAGAAGAAAACACATACAAACCGCTATTTGCGCGCACTCTCACACCACCACCCAGCACAGATCAACTCTGTAGCCAAGACACTCATCTCCAGAACAAAACACTTAGCTGACGAACAACACCTCAAAACCGAACTACACACTCTCACCAATGTACTAACATCCAACGGATTCCAAAGAAACAAGATCACTTCTTTCTGGCAGCCCCTCAAAAACTGGAATGCTGCTATCATGTCACCCAGATTGGCCCTACCCAAGTCCTGCAACTGTTCTTCATATGTCTTTTTTGTCTTGAGGCCTTTCATCATCTTAGTTGTTCTTCTTTGCACCTTTTCTCAAAGTTTCAAATTATTATTATTATTATTATTATTATTATTATTATTATTATTATTATTATTATTATTATTATTATTATTATTATTATTATTATTATTATTATTATTATTATTATTATTATTATTTTGTAATGTGGTGGCCAAAATTGAATGTAGTATTCCAGGTGTTGCCTTATTAAGGCTTTATAAAGCAGTACTAATACTAGTTCAATGACTATGGTAATTTGAATCATATTTCATATTGCAAATTCAAATCCCATTGACACTTTGAATGTGCAAAGTTGAATTGCAGAGATTCCTAATTGCCATATTCTTAACCCAATTATTTATCATGTCATTTCTCTCCACAAGCATGGTAATATAACCAAGCATAAGATAAAATGAAATCTGTCCATAAAAATATATGTATATGTATATGTATATGTATATGTATATGTATATGTATGTGTATGTGTATGTGTATGTGTATGTGTATGTGTATGTGTATGTGTATATGTGTGTGTGTGTGTCACAACACCCTGTTAAGCCCCAATTAAGGGAGGAAGCATACTGCTTTCCTTTTCTGCCTTTCGGCTCATCACCAGAGACCATCTAGACAGAAAGCTATGAGTTCCATTGTGTACTTTTTTTATATGTGTGTTAAGTTTTTGAGCTGATCAATAAATAAATCAGGGAGACTAGTATAGATCTATTTTGAGCTTTTTAGCTCTCATCAGCTAGCCATACCCTTACTGGGATTTGAACCGGGGCTGTATTACATGTTCCTGGGTCCTTTTTGGAGAAGGGCGGGATATAAATTGAATAAAATAAATAAAAATAAATAAATAAATAAATGTTAGAAGTCTTAGCCACTTAAGCCACCAGGTGTAGGAAAGCAATATGCTTCCTCCCTTAATTGGGGCTTAACAGGGTGTTGTGACACAAGTATATACTTATCCTCCTGTCTCAGCTGATCAGGATAAGAACCAGTTGGTCTAGAGGAAATTACAACTGCCTCATATGTAATACTTCCCTGGTTCGAATCCCAGTAAGGGTATGGCTAGCTGATGAGAACTAAATAGCTCGAATAAGATCGATCCTAGTCTCCCTGATTTATTTATTGATCAGCTCAAAAACCTAACACACACAAACACACACATTTGCTTCATAACTTCTGATGCATAAACAATTTTATAAAGATTCTGTTCCTTACAAGGAGAACATGGGCATATGAACTGTTCATTTTTTTGGATCTAACCACAAAAAAAAACCCCACATACTTTTTTGCTGAAGAAGCTTTGGGTTAACCAAATATATTTGCAAAAAAAAACAAAAAACCCAAAACTTCAAGCAGTCAAAAAAATAATGCACTGTGCAAATTAAATTAAACACTTTACACTGATCTAATGGGAAAGATAAACCTCCGTTGACAGCACTAGGACTTAATAGTAATATATATGACAACATTCTGCACACTAAAACCTCATTATTTTCTTGCACTGTCACATTCCTTGTAACTGGTTTGATTATAATTGATTCCTGATCCTCAAAAAAAAATTAGCAGAACAAGATGAGGAGGAAAAGCAATGGATTTTGACAAATCCTGAATTCTAGGGGTGGGAAATATCTCTATGGATTAAAATAGATAGAGATGATTCTGAGTTTTAATGAACCCTTTTCTCAAATTTATTATGTTAAACATCAGCATCATCATCATCATCATTGGAAGGGACCTTGGAGATCTTCTAGTCCAATCTCTTGCTCAAGCAGGAGAGTGTACACCATTTCATAAAAAGGATGCCCAGTCTCTTCTTAAAAGCCTCCAGTGATGGAGCACCCAAAACTTCTGAAGGCAAATTGTTCCCTTGGTTAATTGTTCTAATCATTAGGATATTTACTCCTTAGATCTAGATTGCTTCTCTCCTTCGTTAGTTTTATCACTTAGCACTTAGCCTTATATACTTTAACAGATTAACAGAGTTGGGAGGGACCTTGCAGGTCACCTAGTCCAACCCCCTGCCCAAGCAGGAGACCCTACATCTGCCTCTACCTAGGATCAAACTCACAACCTCCTTCTTGTGAGGCAAGAGCTCCACCTCTAGGCTACAGCTGCTTCATAGTGCTTTACAGCCCTCTCTAAGTGGTTTACAGAGTCAGCATATTGATCCCAACAATCTGGGTCCCCGTTTTACTCTCCTTGGAAGGATGGAAGGCTGAGTCAACCTTGAGCCTGGTGAGATTCGAACTGTCAAACTACTGGCAGCCAGTGATCAGCAGAAGTAGCCTGCAGTACTGCACTCTAACCACTGCACCACCGCAGCTCAACAGTTTTCCTTTGTTGTTTCTTGTTTTGCCTTCTGGTGCTTGGGAAAACACAAGATCGATGCTATCTCATGGTCAGCGTCTCTCATTGGGACTATTTGGCATTTGCTAAATGACCTGGCATTTCCTTAATGGACCTGGCTTAGCCACCCATTTGTTTCTATTGTTTACTCTTTGTCTTCTAATTCAATCATTCTGGAAGGATTATTCAGCATTCTTGAATTGCCACATTCAGCAGAAGTAGATAATGGAAAGCAGCAAGGCTAAGCAAACCATTATTTACTTGAGAAATGCAAGGGCACTACACTCTGAAAAAATAGCTGTTCTTTTTTTTTTTAATTAACATTCACAGAGCTGTTGAACCTGTCTGGATTTGACATGGTTCTTCCCAGTGGTAGGATCCAAATAATTTAACAACTGGTTCTCTGCCCTAATGATTTCCTCCAACAACCAGTTGACCAAACTGCTCAGAAAGTTAAGAACTGGTTCTCTCGTAAGTAGTGCAAACTGGCTTAATCCCACCATTGGCTCTTCCTCATTACAGAACCCCCAAAATCACCCAAGATAAGTAGGTGTCTGTGGGAGCAGAGCAAACAGAGGTGGGGGCAGTGTTAAACAAGTCATCAGCTTAGAGTCCAAATGGTGTCACAAATGGTCAAAGTCCAGCTCTCCTTGAATTCCATTGACCCTTTTCTGATGTTGATCCAGCCTTGAAATTTAGTTGACTACCGGGTTTCCCCAAAAAGAAGACCCAGTCTTATTTTCTTTTGACCCCTGAAAAAAACAGATATGGCTTTTTTTTTCCGACTGAGGTCTAATTATTGACTCACCTCACTGCCATGGCACCAACAGCCCCACCCAGCAGGAGCCTACTTCTGACTCACTTCTGAGGCTGCTTGCCGTCACTTGTTCGCGTCACCCTCAGCCTCCATTTTGCCATAAAAGGCCTTCCAGAAAGCCTTCTGCAACCAAGAAAGAGCTCCAGATCGATCCTCATTGGTCACAGAAGAAGTGGGCTGTATAAGAAGGTGAGGCAGTTGTCATGGTGTGTGAGGCAGTACACCATGTAAGTAAGTAGGGCAGTTCCACCCCCCACCATCCCCACCTTAGCTTAATTTTTACCTTGTCCCATCCCCTGAACGCCAAGGTGGGTGGAGTCTTAGTTAGGCCTAATTTTGGGGGGTAGGGTTTAATTTGAGTGCATGAATTCAAAAACGTAATAGGGCTTCTTTTCGGGTGGGTCTAATTATTGACTCATCTCGCCACCATGGCACCAACAGCCCCACCCAGCAGGAGCCTGCTGATGGCTCACTTCTGCAGCTGCTTGATGTCACTCGTATGCATCGCCCCTAGCCTCCATTTCACCATCAAAGGTCTTCCAGAAAGCGCTCTGCAACCAAGAAACAGCTCCAGATTGATGCGCGCCGTACTCCCAGCTTCCATTTCACTGTCAGACCCTTCCGGTAAGCCTTCTGCAGCCAATAATAGACCAATGAGGATCGATCTGCAGCCAGATCGATCCTCATTGGTCACAGAAGAAGTGGGCTGCAGAAGAAGGCGAGGCAGGTGTCAGGATGCGCGAGGCCTGGTAAGTAAGTAAGCTCCACCCCCTCATCCCCACCCTGGCTTAATTTTTACCTCATCCCACCCCCTGTACCCCAGGGTGGGCCAGGTCTTAATTAGGGCTAATTTTGGGGTTAGGGTTTAATTTGAATCTGTGCATTCAAAAACACGATAGGGCTTCTTTTCGGGGTGGGTCTTGTTTTAGGGGAAGCACGGTAGATTCTTGTTTCTGGGCTTGAACAATAAATCTTTTGAACTGAAACTCAACGGATAGTCCTGATCCATTGTGCCTAACGGTGCCCTTGAAAGAGAGGGGACAAGCCTTTCACCGTTGATCTTTTGGGGATCAAAAAACCACATGCTTTATGTTCGGTGAGATCCACATAGGAAGCTTACACTTGACTTCATGTTTGAGAAAAAGAGGATGAGGAATTGGCCCACCATAGTCCTTAAGGGGCTACTAAGGGACCACATGGGATGCGGTGGCTCAGTGGATAAGACGCTGAGCTTGTCGATCAAAAAGGCTGGCAGTTTGGTGGTTCAAATCTCTAGTGCTGCATAACAGAGTGAGCTCCCGTTACTTGTCCCAGCTTCTACCAACCTAGCAGTTCGAAAGCATGTAAAAATGCAAGTAGAAAAATAGGAGCCACCTTTGGTGGGAAGGGAACAGCATTCCGTGTGCCTTTGGCATTGAATCATGCCGGCCACATGACTACCACGGAGACATCTTTGGACAGCACTGGCTCTTCGGCTTTGTAACGGAGATGAGCACCACCCCCTAGAGTCGGGAACAACTAGCACATATGTGCAAGGGGAACCTTTACCTTTACCTAAGTCCTTAATTATTATTTCTTGAAGTCTCCTACCCACTCCAGTCTGCTTGTGTGTTTAGCCAAGACGCTGAGCCTTCAGTTCATTTACATTTTCTTAAATTATGATGACTAATTCCTTGTCAGTTAAGGATTTCCTCCCACTTGACTCCACCATGGCAAATGCTAATGATGAATTTTTTAATAGCCATATGGCTTTCTCTAGCCCATAGCATCGATGTAGTTATTTTTGTGCACCTTGGTAATGCAGGTCTGAAACCACAAGCTGAAATATGGAGCGAGAGATATTTTATATATACGGCAAACATTAAGCCCAGTGATTTACTTAGGGTTTCCTTAGACTCTTAGATTACTTTTGGAGAGAGAGAGAAAAAAATCATATAAGGTCCTCACATAATCGTGGCAGATTTATTGAAGACGGGTGATGTATTAAAGTTGGGAAGTTATATTTTAACTTAAAGGTAAATTAAAGCTATAAATTTAGCTCGGGCGCAGATGAAGCCAGTCTTCAGCAAACCGTAATCACTTGCTTATTTAATTATCTTGGAATGAATCTCCCCATCCAGATCAGCCCAAGTACATCCTTGCCAGTTTTTCCCAGCACCCATATGGCTGAGACGTTCATTCCTTAGCATTTACCTTCACTGGATCACGCCAGGCAAGACAAACCGTTTTATTACGACGAAGGAGATGATGGTGTCATCACTTTGTAATTGAATTCGGAACAAGGCATCTGGCACGTTCCATCTGGGATGAATTGAAGAAGCAACTTGTGTGTGTGTGTGTGTCTGTGTGTGTGTGTGTGTGTGTGTGTGAGAGAGAGAGAGAGAGAGAGAGAGAGAGAGAGAGAGAGAGAGAGAGACAGACAGACAGACAGACAGACAGACAGACAGACAGACCTCGGTGACACGAATGACCTAGTAGTTCAACTGATTTCTGCAGAAGAGTAAATCTGCAGCTTTCTCCTGCAACAAGGGGCTAATAAATCACGATGCCCAATCTGAAGTCACATATAGGATTTTCATTTATAACCGAAGATGGGAGTCATCTCTTTTCCCAGGAACGTGGTAAGCACACACACACCAAAAAAAAAAAAAAAAATCTCTCCCCAAAGGATTTTCATGGGACCCACTGAATTCTACTACAGGCTCATCCCAGGTCTGGGTTGAGAGAAGAAATTAATGAACAGTGCCAAGCACCCAACCATTGACTATCCATTCATTCCGCTTAACATGCGCCAGCCATTTATCTCCTAGTGGAGCCGATGACACATAGCTCTATCTTTCTTTCTCATCAGATTCATGTGAGCTGATGGGAGTGATGAATGGGTGCCCAGGCACAGCAACAGACGGCGTGAAGGCCAATAAACTAAACCACAGTCTAGACAACATAGCAGTTTGGTTGAAGGATAGATTATTTGTCCAGGTCAGCAGGAGTCGGACACGTTGGGCAAGGGGCTATATTCATCCAAAAGGTTCAAATCTGGGCTTTCAGATTTATCATGGACAGATACGCCTTTTAGTAATTTAGGATGGCCACTGATCTGGGATTGATATAATCTCAAGACAGGTAGCCCTCAAAGTGCAACCACAATTTATGTTGCCAAGTGAAAATTCAGTGAATTCCCCCCCACCTTCTATGACCTTTCTTTTCATAGTTGTTAAGTTAATCACCACAGTTGTTAAATTAGTAACATACTTGTTGAGTGAATCTAGCTTCCTCATTGATTTTGCATGTCAGAAGGTCACAAAAGAACATCACCCGACTCTAGGACACTGCAACTAGCATCAGTATCGGAATGGGACTTTCTGTCTTCTACCCTTGGCTGTGTCTGTTCTCCACTAGGGTTTTTCCTCCAGGGATTCACCTCTAACTTCTCTCCTTGGCTGACATGCCCCCACCCATTCATCCTGGACAATAAGCCAGAGCTCCTCCATCCTGCACTCTTTGACACGGCCCATTCGCCGAAGCAGGGTTCATCCTGGACTTTTCACTGCCCAGGACAGTTATCCGCCAACCAATCGGCTAGCTGCCAAAGCTGGCAGACAGAAACAATGATGCAATCGATCACAGAGGTGGGGGGGGGTCAGCCAAATGAACTTGGGTCCTTCTTAGGAGAAGGAAGGGGAGGGGTGGAGGTTGCCCTGTACCTGATTGTGTCTCTCTGATAACCAATGGGAAGGGAAGAGCGGGGGTGGGGTGGTAAGTACACCAGCTTCATCCAAAGAGAGGGGAAAGAGAGAGAGGGAAAGAAAGAGAGGGGGTGAGGGAGGGAGAGAGAGAGAAGACAAGAAAGTTGCAGCTCTTAATTTGATTGATTGGTTAGGTGTCTTCAAGAGACCATTGACTCTTATCAACCATATGGTGCATGAGGTTTTTTTTTTAGCTGATTGTCATTAAGTTGGTGTCAACTCTTAGTGAATACATGGCAATTTTTCCCTATTCCACTCTTCTAATGACACACCATCCACCTTTCATCCTCCCCTTTTTTCTTCCATCTTTTCCAAAACTGGAACTTTCTCCAGAACAGTAGGATATTTTGATCCTGGCCATTTGTGACTCAAATGAAACCACCAGGTTGATCTGTTTGATGATCTATAAATATATTTTCTTGCTTCTCTGTGACACTCTCTATAGTCTTCTCCAACACCAACATTCAAAAAAAAAAAACATTTGTTAAAATATTCATGACTGGGAGAGACATGGGAACAAGGTCAGCCAATGAATAGGCATAGCAACTAAATCAGGCAATTGGAGCTTAAACAGATCTGAGTCTCTGCAGAGAATTGGAAACCGACACTTAAGTAAGAAGTCTAGGTGTGGCTTAGCTGTATTAAGCAGTCTGCTGCTCTGAGGAGTAAACAAGTGGTCTGTCTGGGCTTGTCTGCTAAAATGAAACTAACTCCTTGTGTTTGCCTGTAACTCTCCTGCCTTGAGTTTTCTTGGAAGAACCACCTGTTGGTATTGTACATTCATTCATCTATTCCTATGTATATAAAGAAGTTAGTGAATCCAGCTGCATCAGTTATCTGCGTGTCCTTTCTGGATTTGAATTTATGCAACAATGTTACTTCACTCATATCTCTTCAGGAAATGCTTGGAAATTTAAATCAATCAATCTATCAATATGTCGAGTACAGGTTCCTCTCCCTATAAATCTTTCTTTGTGGAATTCATGTCAAGTTTGATTCTCGGTGATTTAATGGACACATCAATGTACTTTTCTTTGAAACAATATGGAACTGCATTTAGTAGAAGAATGGTAAGACTGTATGTCAGAGTGTAACTTGTGCGTAGGTTTGCTCAAAATGTAACTTTTATATATATATATATACAAAAAAATCTGGATTTTCCATACTTGCTCAGTGTGTAATAAAAGGTCTTCCAGACAGCCTTGGAAACAGCAGTCTTATATATTCTCCAAATTGCTCTATGAATTCTTTTTATACATTTACCGTAGCTCATTATTTATCTACACAGAAGAGTACCAATGATTTAGAAGCAAAGAATATGATTGCTAGAATCAATTTAAAATCAGTGGGATTACAGCAACCAAACAAATTACATTTCTGAACAAAACTTTAACAGGATCAAAGTTTTCCCCCAAACATGTTGCAGCTATAATTTTCCAGGTTTAACCCTTGGTTTTTTTTTTTTTTTTAAATCTAATCAATTTTGCCCAGACTTCTGTGGTGTTACTTTATTTCCTTAGTCATATGTGCATGGATTGTGAATATACTGAACTTTTTCAGCCTTTCTGACATTCTAAATCTGTGTATGACGAGGTTTTTTTTTTTTGTAATCCTTTGGTTGTGCAAGCATATTTTTAATGATACTGGGAAGGGGTAGGCAGAAGAAAAGGATTGTGTAGGTGTCGTGGCAATGTGGAAAACCATGGTTATTTTGAGGACTTGGATGACATATTTTGAGTTCTCCTTCGTATTGAGAAGAGTTTAAAAGTTTGGAGCTCATTCTGAGCCAGACCTTTGTTTGTTTCCCGCTGTGTGTCTGCTGAATAAAGGAGAAGAGGGTGTGGAATTTTCACATAGTTACAAAGCTTTGTGAAAATCTCAGAGTTGTGAGTCGGATGCCGCTTGGTCAAGGTGAGATCTTGCAGTTTTGCGACCATAAAATTAAGCTCATGATGTCATGGCATCAAGTGTTAATGGAAACCCTAACACTGGTCTCTAAGCAAGGAGTTTCTCATAGAATCTAGCTCTGGGTATTGTGGAAATTGGCTATTCTTGAGGCCTCTCTGTTGTTGTTGTTGTTCTTGTTGTTGTTGTTAAGGAGCTCCTAAGCTTGAGCTCCTGATAACTTCTAAGAAATTTGGATATCGTTATCTTGTTTAGCAGGGATGCGGAAGCTCAGTGGCTAAGACACTGAGCTTGTCGATCAGAAAGATCGGCAGTTCGGCAGTTCGAATCCCTAGCGCTGCGTAACGAAGTGAGCTCGCGTTGCTTGTCCTAGCTTCTGCCAACCTAGCAGTTGAAAAGCATGTAAAAATGCAAGTAGAAAAATAGGGACCACCTTTGGTGGGAAGATAACAGCGTTCCGTGCGCCTTCGGCATTGAGTCATGCTGGCCATGGAGACGTCTTCGGACAGCGCTGGCTCTTTGGCTTTGAAATGGAGATGAGCACCGCCCCCTAGAGTCGGGAATGACTAGCACATATGTGTAACCCTAACCCTAACCCTAACCCTAACCTTTACCTTTATCTTGTTTAGTAACTTTGCCTTACGACTAGGAGTACAGTGGCTCGCGTGGTTAAAATGTTGGGCTGAAGATCAGCAGGCTCGTGTTTGAGAACCGTTGCTGCCACAGGGAGGGGGGCGAGTTCCTGTCATTCGCTGTAGCTCCACCTGACCCAGCATTTCAAAAGCGGGCAACCACGAGTAGATAAATGTGTACCACTTTGGTGGACAACGTCACAGAGAGACCAAAGAATGAGGCATCACTCAGGCAGCAAAATGATTTTTTCACTGGCAAATCCTTTCACCAAATCTAGGATTTTCTCATCCTGCTCTGCATCTCTGCTCCCCATTTTCTTCCCTTTTGAAATATCTTTTTTTCAGGAAACCATGCAACTCTTCAATGCGTTTAAACAAAATGGAAGGAAATGCAACCTGTCCGAAGCCGATGCTTGCATTTTTGAGCAGAAACTTGCCATGTTGATGGGCCGTTTGAATAATCACTCCTCCCAAACACGCTGACAAAAATTTACCTTTTCCCTATCATCATCTTCTTCTTTCCCCCCCCCCCCTCTTCTCCCTTCCTTGAAATGCTTTCCGTTTTAACATAATGAAGAAGCAAATTGGGATAGTGGAACAATTCATCCTCTGTGACTCTTGACATCAAGGGATCATAGCTACACATTTCTACCCCTTTTCCATTTTTTATTCTGACATCAAATGCATTTAGAAATATGCGCTCTGTAAGAAAAATAGGCATCCCCAAACACATATTTAAATGCAAATATCAGTAAGGATTATTATTTTTTTAAATGAGGATTACTGCAGAAAAGAATGGCAGGGATTTATTAACAATCATATGTGAGAGGCTCACAGTCCAGGAATCCACTGATCCATGCAGTTTAAGAGGTAAGACAAAGCAGGCAAGAATACATATCCAGTTCAATTATAGAAGCTTATTTCTAGTTGATGAATATCATTCAGAGAGTATACAATATGCTTTCCTTGTCAAATTCTATGGTGGACCCTGATAGGAGGCTGAGAATAAACATCATTGAAGTATCCAAATAATACATTAATATCCTGCTAGGAAGATTAATACTATTTTCTTCTGTGATAGGACTTTGTGCAGCTTTATACAGAAAAATAACGTACTGGGGTGATGTCAGGTGGCTTAAGTTAGCCCTTTCCAGAAAGAAGGAAGGAAGGACGGAAGGAAGGAAGGAGGGAGAAAGAAAGAAAGAAAGAAGGAAAGAAAGAAGGAAAGAAAGAAGGAAAGAAAGAAAGAAAGAAAGAAAGAAAGAAGCAAGCAAAAGGTGAGGAAGGAAAGAAGGAAAGAAAAAGAGAAAAGAGAAAAGAGAAAGGGAGGAATGAGAGAGGGAGGGAGAGAGAAAGGAAGGAAGGAGGGATGGAAGGAAGGAAGAAGCAAGCAAAAGGAGAGAGGGAGGAAGGGAGGGAGGGAGGAAAAAAGAAAGAAAGAAAGAAAGAAGCAAACAAGCAAAAGGAAGGAAAAAAGGAAGGGAGAGAGGAAGGAAGGAAAGAAAGAAAAAAGCAACATAAAGGAGAGGGAGAGAGGAAGGAAGAAGAAGAAAGAAAGAAAGAAAGAAAGAAAGAAAGAAAGAAAGAAAGAAAGAAAGAAAGAAAGAAAGACAGACAGACAGAAAGAAAGAAAGAAAGAAAGAAAGAAAGAAAGAAAGAAAGAAAGAAGCAAACAAGCAAAAGGAAGAAAGGAAGAAAGGAAAGAAAGAAGCAAGCAAAAGGATGGAGAGGAAGGAAGGAAGGAGAAAGAAAGAAAGAAAGAAAGAAAGAAAGAAAGAAAGAAAGAAAGAAAGAAAGAAAGAAAGAAAGAAAGAAAGAAAAAGATATTTTGTAAATGTTTTGAATATTTTAATGAAACAGTTCTGGGTTGGGTTGCGATGAGTTACTTTACATTGTTTTCAGCAATTTGAAATGTAAAGCAAGGTAGAAGTGTTTAAAATCAATTAATTAGAAACAGACAATTCTCAAAATGCATTCAAGAACCATCGGTTAATTTGAGGAATCTGTACAAAGGAGAGAGAGGTGGGAGATGGGAAAAGAAAATTAAAAAGTAAAACTCCTTCAGCTTCAAAAATGGAAAGCACATTCAAACAGCTCTTTTCATCTTTGTTTTTCTCTTCCTAAAAATGGAATGGAATGGAATTCTGGAGCAAATAATAATGCATATTAAGGCGTTTTCTTTTCTTCAAAGAACCCAAACAATGAAACTTCTCATACGATCCATTCTCCTCCATTCCTCCGCTGAGGATGAAGGATGCCACGTTAAGAATTACTGCAAATGTAATAACTAGGCAATGTTATAAACCTTTTTTTCTCACGCTAAACACTTCCTTGTATAAAACTCCCTGCCTTTATCAATTTATACCACCATTTCTGTGTCCTGATTTTAATCTTGGATAACCCAATTACACCATATTTCAGGTAACACAATTTTACTAGCGTGGTTTGAGGGAGGAATGGCCAAATCTTTGTGACAGCATCTTTCTATAACAAATACTGACCTTTGTTTAAAAGAGATTGTGTTGACTCTTCTGAAATCATATGAAGCAATTATTTGTCTGTGATAGACTGCACAGAACAGCATCGGCTGCTAAAAACTGAAAATAAAGAATTTTGCCACAGTGCTTACAAAATATTAGCTTACAGCACCTAACAACGAAGGCACTGTTTTTTTTAAAAAAAAAATATTCCTGTTTGCAGTTTAGGAATATATAAGCACTATTGCTAAAATCTCCTCCCCCCCTTTTTCTTCTTCTTCATATTAATTATTATTCGACCATTCAGTGTTGCTATGTTTATAGTAAGAATAATAGAAACCCCCCCCCTCCCCTGGTGAGCTTAGAATAGGTAAAGCTAAAGGTTCTCCTCACACATATGTGCTAATCGTTCCTGACTCTAGGAAGCACTGCTCATCTCCATATCAAAGCTGAAGAGCCCGCGCTGTCCGAAGACGTCTCTGTGGTCATGTGGCCAGAATGACTAAACGTTGAAGGCGCAATGGAACGCTTTTCCCTTCCCACTAAAGATGGCCCCTATTTTTCTACTTGCATTTTTTACGTGCTTTCAAGCTACTAGGTTGGCAGAAGCTGGGACAGGTAACGGGAGCTCACCCCGTTACGCAGCACCAGGGATTCGAACCGCCGTATTTCTATGGAAGGCCAACAAACAGCAGCTTTTGCTGTTGACAAGTCTTCCATTCTAAGCCCCTTCCTCCTCTCTTTCTTTCCAGTCATGTGATCTAAATCAGGTCTATTTTAACGACCAGGATGTCAGCATTCTGAGTAACGCATCCAAAGAAATGAGAATTCCAAAGCAGGAACGTTTCTCAGAGAACATATTTATTGGAAACATCACATACCAGCACAGCCAGTGAAACCCAACTCTAAAAGTTTCCCACGGTTACCATGTAATTAAAAGAGCAAAAGTTTCCATCTTCAGGTGTCACAGGTCACATTGTCCAATCAAAGTAGTTGGCGGGCTCCCTCGATCACTTCTGCTCCTCCTCCTCCTGCCACCTGTTGGGGTGACCTTGGTTCCCATGGGAGAGCTCTTTATTTTGTCTATGAGGCAAAAATCTATTTCCCCTCACCAGTGGTGGGTTTCAAATTTTTTAGAACCTACTCTGTAGGTGTGGCCTATTTTGTGGGCGTGGCTTGGCAGTCATGTGACAGGGTGGGAGTGGCCACCTTTTAAAATGTGGTGAAACTCATTTAACAACGCTCTTGCTTAGCAACCAAAATTTTGAACTCAATTGTGATGATAAATTCTTTCTTTCTTTCTTTCTTTCTTTCTTTCTTTCTTTCTTTCTTTCTTTCTTTCTTTCTTTCTTTCTTTCTTTCCTTCTTTCCTTCTTTCCTTTCCTTTCCTTTCCTTCCCATTGGGTCACTGGCAGCGGCGGGCCAGATTTACTTCCAGGTACGCCGGCGGAACCCTCTCTCACCGGTTCTCTAAATTTCACCAACCGGCTCTCGCGAGTAGGTGCGACCCTGCAGAAACCCACCACTGCCCTTCACCCTCCCTTCATAGCGCATGGCAACTGTGAAGCAGCTGAAGGTGGCTTCAGCCAGGTTGCATTCAAAGTTGACAAGGATTTTGAAAGCTAAACTCTGCGTGGTTCCCTGGTATGCTTTGGCTTTCTTTCTTTTTCTTCTGTTCGCTCCTCAAAGGATGTCCTTTTGTTAAAAAATTAATCTTCCCTTGCCATCATTCATATTTTTTCCTTGTGATCCCTTAGATTCAGTGTGAGCTTCTTTCTTCGTTGTCAGTGGGTATTCCGGCTGAGCTTCTAACACACTGATTGGGGTAAAAGTTTATTTCCTTGAGTTTGCCTTTCAACATATATTTTTTTCCAGTCTTACATTTTTTTTAAAAAAAAAATAGTGAACTCCTGAAGTGCCTGTGTTTGGACTTCTTGGGCAATTTTCCACTTACTATAAATTACATTTGATGGCATTGTAGCAACAGCTTCCAACAGCTTCAATACTCAACGCCTAAAACCATATAATCAAAAACGATACATGGTATGATAAGAAAGCATGACTCACAGCACCTGAGCATTAAGCACACAGATATAAAACTTCCATTTTGATAAGGCTGAGCAACACTGGCATTTTTTTCAGAGCTATTCAGAGCTATAAATTTTACTACCGGTTGTGTGGGTGTGGCTTGGTGGGCGTGGCAATGGATTGGTGGGCGTGGCAATGGATTGGTGGGCGTGGCAATGGATTGGTGGGCGTGGCAGAGGAAGGATACTGCAAAATCTGCATTTCCTCCCCACTCCAGGGGGAAGTTACTGCAAACTCCCCTTTTCCTCCTAATCAATTGGGACTCAAGAGGCAGAGAATAGATGGGAGCAAGGCCAGTGGTATTTAATGGTTCTCTGAACTACCGTTCCAAAGCCCAAGAGCCAGCGCTATCCGAAGATGTCTCCATGGTCATGTGACCAGCATGACTAAATGCCGAAGGTGCATGGAACGCTCTTGCCTTCCCACCAAAGGTGGTTCCTATTTTTCTACTTGCATTTTTTAACGTGCTTTCGAACTGCTAGGTTGGCAGAAACGTGGACAAGTAACAGGAACTCACTCCGTTACGCGGCGCTAGGGATTCGAACCGTTGAACTGCCGGCCTTTCTGATCGAGAAGCTCAGTGTCTTAGCCGCTGAGCCACCACATAACTTTTCTTTTCTTAGGACTCATGAATGGGTGTATTTTCCCCATCAAGGGAAAAATCATGCCTAGCCTTTTTCACCTGCGAGACCGCATCCTACCTCATACATCCCTGCGGCCTATCCGCTCCCACAGAGAGGGATTTCTCCGGGTGCCATCCACTAGGCAATGCCAGCGGGCGACGCCCAGGGCAAGGGCCTTCTCTGTGGTGGGCCCAACCCTCTGGAACGACCTACCCCCCGACCTCAGAACAACCACGGACCTCCGCACCTTCCGCCAGAAATTAAAGACACTCCTGTTTCATCAGGGCGGCTTGGCCTAAGTTATTTACCTAGCCTACAGTCTGTACAATAAATTGTTTTAATTGGGTTTTGAATGGGATTATGTTTTAACCTTTTAAATTTTAGCACAGGGATAACTTATTTAATTTGGTTTTAACTATTTATATTGTGATACTGTTGTGTTTTTTAACTTCCTATGCACCGCCCCGGGTCCCTTTGGGGAGAGGGTGCGGTTATATAAATCCGAAATAAACTAAACTAAACTAAACATTTACTGTAAGAGTTTGTCAGAAATTATTCTAGAATGCGTATTGCAGAAAATTTGAGGGTAAACCATCAGGGCTAACTGCGATCCTCAGCTCTGAAAAGGCTTCCAATATGAAAAAAAAAACGATGATAAAATTAAGCTTAAATTATGAATCTAATGCCTGCGGAGACTCTTTTTATTTATTTTTTACAAAGTGAAGATTGAAACAATTTGATAGCGTAATTGCCGAATATTTGCATAACTAATATTAGCACAAGTCATAGGAAAAACAAATGTTTGCATGATTAGCATAAGAAAAAAGAACAACGTTCGTCTCCGTTCCAGTTAGAAGTAGTGTCAATGCTAGTTCACTGATATTGATATGTATAAGAGGAGGAGGCAACATTTAATGACCAACCATTCAAAACATGGCTGAAAAGGGGAGAATTTAAGGAAGTTATATCTGATCGTGACTGCATTACATTCAGAATTACAGTATATTTCCCATTCTTTCAAGTATTAAGTGTCTATCCTGTTATTTACCTGGTACTGTTTGCATATCTATCAAGTGTCTGCATATATGTTTCTCTGTCTGTCTGTCCCACCCACCCCTCTCTCTCCCTCCCTCCCTCCCATTCATCATCTATCTAGAGTTTAAATTGTGGAGGCTTTTTGAAAAAAGAAGCCCTTTGCATAATCATTGTCACATGAAAAATCTAAGCTTCCTCACTTTCATATCCGAGCCATGGCTGTATCTGGTAATGGCTGCCTTAGATTCAAAATTATATTTCTCACTCTAGAAGGTATTAAGGAAGTGCATATTCCCTCCTCTTATTTACCTGCTCCTGTTTGCATTTCTCTCTCTCATCTTTCAGTGTCTGTCTGTGTCTATCTGCCTGACTGTCGATCCATCCATCCATTTATCTATCATCTGTCTGTCTGTATCTGTCTGTCCATCCATCCATCCATCCATCCATCCATCCATCCATACATTTATAATCTATTTATCTATTGGTATCTACCTGTGCCTATTGATGTCTGTCCAACCATCCATCCATCCATCTATCATCTACCTACCTACCTACCTACCTACCTACCTACCTACCGATCTATCTATCTCTCTATCTATCTCTCTATCTATCTATCTATCTATCTATCTATCTATCTATCTATCTATCTATCTATCTATCTATCTATCTATCTATCTATCTATCTATCTATCTATCTGTAGCTGTCTGTAGCTGTCTGCTTGTCTGTCTGTTCATCCATCCATCCATCCATCCATCCATCCATCCATCCATCCAGCTATCATCTGTCTGTCTGTCTGTCTCTGTCTGTCCATACATCCATCTAGATATCCATCCATCCATCCACTTATCATCTATCTGTCTATTGGTATATACCTGTGTCTATTTATGTCTGTTCATCCATCCATCCATCCATCCATTTATCTATCATCTATCTATCTATTGGTCTGTCTGTGTGTGTGTGTGTGAGAGAGAGAGAGAGAGAGACAGAGAGACAGAGAGAGAGAGAGAGACAGAGAGAGAGAGAAGGGGGAGAGAGAGGGAGGGAGGGAGTGGAATGCAAATAACTTTTACTTTCAGCTTTAAGATAAACCTAAAATAAACATTTACGGGGAACAATCCCAGAGCAAAGAAAAATTGGAATGGGAATAGGTTTTGTTCTAAATATCGTGAGATCTAACTTCAATGTGCCAAAACAACTGAAGCCTAAGTTTTTAAGTAATACACAGCATAGATCAAATATGAGAAACTATCTTGGAAAAGAATGCTAAAAGGAATAGAAAATCAATTTCGGCTGCAAAGTGAATTTTTATGCCTTTAAAGAGTAGAGTGTCAACACCGAACAGCCGAAATGCCATTTGTGTAATAGCAAACACCACGACTGACGGATGGGCCTCTCCGTTTTGTATGGCAAGAGTCTTAAACCAAAAGAGAGAACCAGGAATGGATTTATTTCAATTTCTATCCTGCCCGCCTCTGAATTACAGAGCAGATAACATCAGCTGAACCACACATTGCAAAGGCTGGGAAAATAAAAGAGAGAGAGAGCAGAACGCCAGTTACATTCGAATCAAAATTTGTTTTTTCATTAACCCTGCTTCTAACTAGCTAGGTTGCTAAAAGCCAATGTAATAATAATAATAATAATAATAATAATAATAATAATAATAATAATAATAATAATAATAATAATAATAATAATAATAATAATAATAATAATAATAATATCAATGTCTAGGATTCTGGCAGCAACCCGTATCAACCATCAGAGCCAGTCAATAATTGTGATGCATGTTTAAATGTTCAGTTGACTGAGTTTTATGTTTAATGAATGAAAGTTTATGTGATACTAATACAAATAGCAACACTAATATTAATAACACTACTAACACTACTAATAATAAAAAAATAAAAATGATAAAAATAAGAATTCATCTTTTCTGATTCCCTGCTGAAATGGAAAAGTCGGTTTCCATAGCACATTACTTAACCTGAACAAGATGTGAACATTCTCTGAATTCTATTTGATCTCAAATCAGCTCAATGTTTGCAAGATTTCAAAGAACATTCCCTCCTAGTTTTTACCTTGAGCAACCATACTTCCCTAGCCGGGTACAACTTCAAATTATTATTTTTTTTTAATTTGGGGAAAACAGATTCTGAAATTGATTTAAGAAAGAATCCTACTCAGACCTGTTGGACTGGTTTCTAAGAGATTCACTTGCTATTGATTGAGATGTATCGAAATATTATGGCTAGTGTGTTATTAATCTAGTGGTTCTCCTTTGAAGATATTTAATTGGAAAACAATACCATGAATTACAAGGATGCTGTTTCTTGAAACGTTCTTCGTAATGGGATTGAACTTTTTTTTCCCCCTGATAGGTTATAGATTTCTTTGTTTTACTTCTCAGAAAGGACATTTGTTATATTATTGGTCTATCGATTGTAATTTTCATACAGTCGAAAGCTGTGGAAGAGAACTGCAGTGTGCAACTAATAAAAAAATAAATTAAAAGGTTTCAATAAACATTTGTGTTATCTGCATCCTTCAATGGACCCTAAGAATTGTTCTTCCAGATAATCCATATTCCCTTCGATTGGTTTCTTAAGCAAGGACAAAGGACAAATTCGTTATTTCATTTTCTTTCCATTTTTGTTTTTCTCACTCTTGCAATATATTATTACTTAGTTTGCTTTTGTTTAGAAATTAAAGGCTTGTTTCATATATAATTTTTTTTCAAGCATCATAGTTGGGGGAAGGTTATTTTTTCATCTAACATAAACATATTTGGCCTGCCCGTTTCAGTAGTATGTGTGTGTGTGTGTGTGTGTGTGTGTGTGTGTCTGTCTGTCTGTCTGTCTGTCTGTCTGTCTGTCTGTCTATCTATCTATATCTATCCTATCTATTATCTATTATCTATCATTTATTATCTATCTATCTATCTATCTATCTATCTATCTATCTATCTATCTATCTATCATTCTATCTATCTATCTATCATTCTATCCATTCTGTACACATTTTTGTTGTTGTTAGTTGCGAAGTCATGTCTGACCCATCGTAACCCCATTTACAATGTTCCTCCAGGCCTTCCTGTCCTCTACCATTCTCTGGAGTCCATTTAGAGTCATGACAACTGCTTTGGTGACTCCATCCAGCCACCTCCTTCTCTGCCGTCCCCTTATTCTTCTTTTGCCCTCCATTGTTCCCAGCATGAGGCTCTTCTCCAGGGAGTCCTTCTTCCTTTTCATCAGGTGGCCAAAGTCTTTGACTTTCATCTTCAGGATCTGGCCTTGTAAAGAGCAGTCAGGGTTGATCTCCTCTAGGACTGACCGGTTGGATGACCTTGCAGTCCAAGGGACTCTCAGGAGTCTTCTCCAGCACCAGAGTTCAAAGGGCTCCATTCTTTGGTGCTCAGCCTTTCTTAGGGTCCAACTTTCACAGCCACACATCACAACTGTGAGACCCATAGCCTTGACTATACACACTTTTGTTGGCAAGGTGATGTCTCTGCTTTTTAGAATGTTGTCTAGATTTGCCCTAGCTTTCCTCCCCAGGAGCAAGTGTCTTTTAATTTCTTGGCTGCAGTCCCCATCTGTGGTGATCTTGGAGTCTAGGAAAATAAAATTGGTCACTACCTCCATTTCTTCCCCATTTATTTGCCAGGAATTGAGACGGCTGGAAGATATGATCTTAGTTTTCTTAATGTTGAGTTTCAAACCAACTTTTGCCCATCAAGAGGCTCTTTAGTTCCTCTTCACTTTCTGCCATTAGAATCATATCATCTGCATATCTGAGGTTGTTGATATTTCTCCCGGCAATCTTAATTCCAACTTTTGATTCATCTAGCCCTGCTCTGCATATAAGTTAAATTTCTAGAGGTAAGAAATTCCAAGAAAGGATAATTGCATTATTGCTCACTTCTCGATTTTCTAAATGTAAATGTGATACGTTCTTAGCCAACTTAAAACAAGATTCTCCCCCCGTTGTTTGATAAATTCCACATCTACTTAAATAGTTCATGCCTCTGTATAGCAATCCCTAGAAGATTGATCATAAATGTTAATATTTAGACAAGGTTTGAGCTGCGAGTAGCGCCTGGGCTGAATTCAAACTTCAGCGTTAGAACTGTATGCAACATTCCAAGATTAGAAAGTAATTTATGATGAAAACATTGCTTGGTTATTACACAGGCAGTCCTCGACTGACAATCATGACCAAAAGCCAAAATTCCTGTTGTTAAATGAGACATTTGTTAAGCGAACTTTGCCCCATTTTATGATCTTTCCTGCTACAGCTGTTAAGGGAATCACTGCAATTGTGAAGTTGGCAACCCGGTTGTTAAGTGAATTTGACTCTGCTTGTTAGAAGGTCTCAAAACAGAGAACCCCGGCACACTGCAACCGTCATAAATGCGAATCGATTGCCAAGCATCTGAATTTTGATCCTTTATAATACAATACAATACAATAGCAGAGTTGGAAGGGACCTTGTAGGTCTTCTAGTCCAACCCCCTGTGTGGGCAGGAACCTTATACCATTTCAGACAAATGGCTATCTAACATCTTCTTAAAGACTTCCAGGGTTGGGGCATTCACAACTTCTGGAGGCAAGCTGTTCCAGAGGTTAATTGTTCTAACTGTCAGGAAATTTCTCCTTAGTTCTAAGTTGCTTCTCTCCTTGATTAGTTTCCACCCATTGCTTCTTGTCCTGCCCTCAGGTGCCTTGGAGAATAGTTTGACTCCCTCTTCTTTGTGGCATCCTCTGAGATATCGGAACACTGCTATCCTTCTCTTCATCAAACTAGACATACCCAGCTCCTGCAACCGTTCTTCATACGGTTGACCATGGTTGACCATACGGTTGATGGTCAATACGGTTGATGACCATACGGTTGATACGGTTGACCATACGGTTCTTCATACGCTTTGACCATGAAACAAACAAAATAGTTATGATATTTATGTAGTTCCTTACCAAGCGCATCTCAATTATAATAAAGTAACCGAAATACAATCCTCAAGGCAATTGACAACTTTTTAAGCATCCCTAATATTTGAATGTTGAATTTGAATGTTGAAAAAGTTGACACATCATAATTGGGGATGCTGCAATGCACACAATGTGTGAAAAACAGTGATAACTCACTATTTTCAGCATTGATGTAACTTTGAATGGTCGCTAAATGAACTATAGAAACTAGACACTGAGCTTGTTGATCAAAAAGGTCAGTTCGGTGGTTCGAATCCCTAGTACAGGTCTCCTGCATGAGCTCCAAGGTCCCTTGGAGGTCCCTTCCAACTCTGTTACCGTCTACTTTTTAAACATGGTACTACAGATAGATAGGTTTGTATAACCAAAGCAACCTCAGAATGAAAACTAGTTTTAATACACCCTATTTCCATTGCCTTAAAACACGGGTGTCAAACTAAATTTCATTCAATTCGGGTTGGAATGAAGAATGGGGATGAAGAATAATCCTCATGCACCTTAATCTGAAATATCTTTTGGTCTATCTGACCAGTCTTGCCTCGAATTGGAAGGATAACCTGTTCTGGTCTGATTAGCGCTTGTATGGGAGATAATTGTAGAAAATCAGAAGAACAGAATTGGAAGGGACTTTGGAGGTCTTCTTCCACAACCCCCTATATCATTTCAGACAAATGGTTATCCAATATCTTCTTAAAAATCTCCAGTGTTGGAGCATTCACAACTTCTGGAGGCAAGTTGTTCCACGGATTAATTGTTCTAACTATCAGGAAATTTCTCCTTAGTTCTAAATTGCTTCTCTCCTTGATTAGTTTCCATCCATTGCTTCTTGTTCTGCCCTCAGGTGCCCTGGAGAATAGTTTGACTCCCTCTTCTTTGTGGCAACCCCTGAGATATTGGAAGGCTGCTATCATGTCTCCCCTGGTTCTTCTTTTCATCAAACTAGACATACCCAGTTCCTGCAACCGTTCTTTATATGTTTTAGCCTCCAGTCCCCTCATTCCCTTTGTTGCTCTTCTCTGCACTCTTTCCAGAGTCTCCACGTCTTTTCTACATCGTGGCGACCAAAACTGGATGCAAATATTCCAAGTGTGGCCTTACCAAGGCCTTATAAAGTGGTATTAACACTTCCCGTGATCTTGATTCTCTCCCTCTGTTTATGTAGCCTAGAACTGTGTTGGCTTATTTTGCACACGACTGGCTCATATTTAAATAATTGTCCACTAGAACACCAAAAGGAAAAGGCAAGAATAAGTCAATGACAAATCATTTCTATTCCATTTTCCAGTCTCTGTGTTTCAATAGCCATTTAAAGATCCTCATTGTGTATTAAGACATTATGAAACATTAATTCTTAGGCTGCTATGATAGAAGAAGGAATATTATTGTTTTTGTTCAGATTAAGATGAAGATAGCTCTATAAATGTTCTGACCTAATTTATATTTATTTCATTTCTATAGTTGCCCACTTCAACAAATGACTCCAATCATTACTGGCCGATTCACAAGTTGATTATGTTACTGAATATCAAACTAATTTCTTTTCTTTCTTTGAATAAATTAAAAATCACTCAAGTTTCTTTAAAAAATAAGTCAAACATGGTCAAGTAAAACAAAAGTTCCAGTAAATTATTGCTTGAAAATTATACCCATGATGTCCGTTTTGTGTTATGCTAATCTCACCACACTTTGACACACACCTACCTATATATATATATATATATATATATATATATATATATATATATATATATATATATATATATATATATATATATATATATATATATATATATATATATATATATATATATGTATATATATATATATATATATGTATATATATATATATATATATGTATATATATATATATATGTATATATATATATATACACATACATACATACATACATACATACATACATACATACATACATACATACATACATACATACATATATATATATATATATATATATATATATATATATATTTGGAGGGGAAAAAAGGTTTTCCATTTGCGTCCTTTCATTTTTTTTCCACTTTCATTTCTGTTTACTTAAACGCATGGATGAAAAAAAAAGTAATTAACACTTCCTACTCTAACACCAATCAACTTCAACACTTCCTACTCTACTACTGTTCTTATTATGCTTCCTGTGGTCCTGTTCAATCTAAATCAGAAAAGGGACTTTAATAAAATAGAGCCTGACATTTTTTTGAAGTTCTTTGATTCCTGTTCGCATTATCTCTTATTATTGGCCCTTGTAGGAGTGGCATCCAGAATGATTAAAAGTAAAAATAAGATGATTAATCCAGTTTTGGTCGCCACGATGTAGAAAAGATGTGGAGACTCTATAAAGAGTGCAGAGAGGAGCAAGAAAGATGGTTAGGGGACTGGAGGCTAAAACGTATGAAGAACAGTTGCAGGAACTGGGTAATGAAAATTTAATGAAAGTTTAATGAAAAGAAGGACCAGAGGAGACATGATAGCAGTCTTCCAATATCTCAGGGGTTGCCCCAAAGAAGAGGGAGTCAAGCTATTCTCCAAAGGACATGAGGACAAGAAGCAATGGGTGGAAACTAATCAAGGAGAGAAGCAACCTGGAACTACGAAGAAATTTCCTGACAGTGAGAATGCTACAACACAAGTTTTTAAGAAGATGTTAGATTACCATTTGTCTGAAGTGGTGTAGGGTTTCCTGCAAATTCTAATTCTGCTCCATTCTATTTATAGAGAATATATATAATATTCTCTAGCAAAATATTGTATATTTAAAATGTAAAAAAAAAAAAAAAAATATTTAGCAATCGCTTCTCTCTCTCGCGGCCTTTGTATAACATACATACCTCTTAAAACGGTGTCATCCGCTCACCCCAAAAAATCTTGCCTGTGTTTGTCTGTTTAAGGACAATAAGAAAACGAGACATTACTGGACCCCTTGTGTGGAATTACAAACGCTGTTGCACGAATAACAACGTCTATAACTTCTTAAGTATAACTTCCGCCAACGTCTTAAGACGTACTTATTCCAACAAGCCGGCCTAGGATAGCCCCCCGCGTCTGACTTTTAAATATAAATTATAATTTGGTTACGGTTTTAATAACGGGTTTTAGCACGGGTGAATTAATTTAATATATTTTTAATTGATGTATATTGTATTTATGGTTTTATATAATGCCTGTGCGCCGCCCTGGGTCCTAACAAGGAGAAGGGCGGGGTATAAATTTAATAAAATAAATAAATAAATAAACAAGTGTCAATTTTGCAGATCCCTCTCGCTGAGCGAACATTTGAGCTGGGAACTGACTTGTTAGAGTGTAAAGTACTTGAGCTGTTGCATTTCCCCCAGTTAAATAGTTCTGTAATATATAGTGAGCTGCCTCTAGGCTATACCACTGAAAGGGACGGCTGGTTCAATCTAACACCATTATGTAAGCGCGCACGTAATTGTTAAAAATTTGACTACTTCCTTCCCTCGCCTCGATAGGAGGGAAAGTACATCTGTAAGTACATTAACTATTGTAGCAATTGCAGAGAGAATCAATGCAGGCCTTTTGTTTTTTCTTTCAGGATCTATTCCCCTGATTTACTCATTGCCCCTGCCTTACTACCTTTTTCTGTCGGACTTTGGGAGGAAATGTTGCTTCTTAATTAGCGGCTAAAGCTACGCCTGCCAGGAGAATCTGACGTATTTTATCAAACATTTTGGAGCGCGCTCGCTGCGGCTTAGAATATCGACACCCTTATTATGGATGCCGAAGAGATCTTGGCGAGACCTTTTTGTCATCCTCCCATTGCTAAGGTGAGCTTGTAGACAATTACCATCCAAAGCAACATTTCCCTGCTAGGGGTTGGTAGATAGCTTGCAGCTTATGCCCTGCTTTGCATTGATGTAGGAATTGGTTTCATTGTTCAAGGAAGAATATCGAATCAAAAGATTATGATTTTGTAAACTTTCCTTCACAAGTTCAGGGATGAAACTGTGCCAAGCAAGGGGACATCAGCATCTCTCTCTCTCTCTCTCTCTCTCTCTCTCTCTCTCTCTCTCTCTCTCTCTCTCTCTCTCTCTCTCTCTCTCTCTCTCTCTCTCCCTCCTCCTTCTCCCCTTCCCCCTTTTCCCTTCTCCTCCTTTCTCTTTCCCTCTCTCCCTTTACATCTTTAGTCCCCTCCCTCCTCCTCCTTCTTCTTTCTCTCTCTCTCCTCCTTTCTCTCTTCCCTTCCCTCTTCCTCTCTCTCCCCTTCTCCTTGTCCATCTCCTCTCTCTTTCCTCCTTTCCCTCTCCATCTCTCTCTCCCCTTCCCCTTTCTCCCTCTTCCTCTCTCTCTCCCCTTCCACTCTCCTCCTCTCCCCATTCTCACTCCCGCTCGTCCTTTTCCTCCCTCTTCCCCTCTCTTCTCCCTCTCTTTCCCTCTCCTCCTCTCTCCACTCCTCCTCTCCCCCTCTCTGTCCCCATCCCCCTCTCCTCCCTCTCTCCCCTTTCCCTACTTCTCTTTCTCTCTCCCTTTCAGAAACACACACACACACACACACTGAGTGCCCCCCTTATATGTAACTTTTTAATAAAGTTTCTCTGCATAATTGAGGCAAACCATGTAACCTGTCCACTTTTCCCATGTCAAAGTTGCTGTGCTTTCTTTGGTGCCAAAAACGAGATAATCTCAAACATTATAAACCTCTAAATTACCCCTATTGAGTGGTAGCAGAGAGATTAGAATGTAGATTTCTTTATCCCCCCAATGAACTCAGTTTTGTCACACTGAGCGAATTAAAAAGTCTAACTCTACTTATTATTTAATCAAGGCATTCTGGAGAAGGGAAGTTGTATTAATGGATGTAGGCGGGGGCTGGAATTACATACAATGAACAAAAAGTGCCACATTTAGCACCCTTTCCTTCCTTCCTTCCTTCCTTCCTTCCTTCCTTCCTTCCTTCCTTCCTTCCTTCCTTCCTTCCTTCCTTCCTTCCTTTCCTCCTCCTCCTCCTCCTCCTCCTCCTCCTCCTCCTCCTCCTCCTCCTCCTCCTCCTCCTCCTCCTTGGTAGTTTGTATTTTAAACCTTCAAATAAAAGGGGGAAAAAGAGAAAAAAATTAAAACCAGGAGGTTATTGTGATTTCATTGGGCTGATTTTTATTTGCAAGCTATACACCAGACTAACTTTAAATATTCACTTTCTGCTTGATGTATATGATACGTACATAATGCCTGTCAAGGAAGGAAGGGAGGGAGATAGAGGGAGGAAGGAAAATGAGGGGAGAAGGGAGGGATAGAAGAAGGAAGGAATGAGGGAGGGAAGAAGGAAAGGAAGAGAAGAGAAGAGAAGGGAGTGGAGAGGGAGAGAGGAAGGAAAGAAGGGAAGGAAGGAAGGAAGGAAGGAAGGAAAGGAAAGGAGGGAGGGAGGGAGGGACAAACTATGTCCTTCAAACATTTCAAATTAAATAATTTATTAGCAATTTTAAAAGACAGCTGATTGTTTTAAAGGAAAAAGACAGAGAGAAGTATATTTGTGGATTTGTTTTTCTGAAACTAAGCCACATTAAGGGGAAATCTTCACTAGTACAGACAAGATGAAATTCTAGTGTGCATTTCTTCTATCAAGCCGGAGGCTTAATAGCAGGAAATTCCTATAGAGCGAAGAAGTGTAGGTTAACCATAAAAATGGTTCTGGGCTTTTTGAAATCTCAGTAGAAAGCTAAATCTCATTCAGCAGTTTTCTAACATCTCTAGCATGTTCTTCCCCTTGATCTTCCCTTCTATCCTCCTAGGAGTTCCTTCTTGTTATCTAAGTACCAATCCTCTTGGGGTGACTCCAGCTGACTTTTTATCTACCCGAGATTTCATCAGTGTGACCTTCTCATTAGGGATAAAACCAATGTTTACTTTCTTCTTTCTCTTACCTCATTATAAAAGCAGTATTTCTCAAAGTCTAAGACACTCAGCTAGAAGAAAGCCTCCGGTCGGTCTTTAGAAGAAATTGGAGGAAAAAGTTTATATATACAGTGTATAAACTTCTCTCTCTCTCTCCCCCCCCCCTCTCTCTCTCTCTGTTAGAGATAGAGAGAGAGAGAGAGAGAGAGAGAGAGAGAGAGAGAGAGAGAGAGAGAGAGAGAGAGAGAGAGAGAGAGAGAGAGAGAGAGAGAGAGAGACTGTATTTTTTGGAGTGTAAGACCCATTGGAGTATAAGATGCACCCAGGATTCGAAGAAGCTTTTTTTTTTTAAAAAAGGAGGTAGGTAGATAGAGGGAGAGAGAGGGAGAGAAAGAGAGACAAATACAGTAGGTGCGTAGAGAGAGAGAGAGTAGGTAGGTAGGTAGATAAAGGGATAGAGAGAGAAAGAGAGAGAGAGAGAAATACAGTAGGTAGATAGGGAGAGGGAGAGAATGTGTAGGTAGGGAGGGAGGGAGAGGGATAGAGAGAGAAATAGAGAGAGAGAGAAATAGAGAGAGAGAAATAAAGTAGATAGGTAGGGAGAGGGAGAGAGCAAGTAGGTAAGAATGTCGGTAGGTAGAGGGGGAGAGAGAGAAAAATAGAGAGAGAAATACAGTAGGTAGGTAGGCAGAGAGAGAGTAGGTAGGTAGGTAGGTAGCTAGATGTTTCCAGGTGAATTTATCCATGTGCTGGAGAAGGAAATTGCTGATAACCTGTAGCACCTAAAACTTTGTTTCTGCTGGCACAGCACTTGACCAATGTAATTCTCATCAACCACTCTAACTAAACAGCTTTCTGAACGAAAAAAAAAGTGTTTGCCCTCTGCAAACCTCCCCCAAATGGTCCATCTTTCACGAAATCGGAACCGTTCCCCCCCCCAAAAAAAAGGCATGAATAGCCTTGGGAGGGGGGTGGCGGCTTGCAGAGTGCTCCTGGGGCAGGGGGTAAAAACGAGCAAAAAAACCAGCCCATTTTTCATGTAAATGGGCTGGGTTTTTTTGTCAAAAAATTGTATGCATAGCCTTATGGAGGCTTATACAGTGTTGTTGGGGACTGGGGGCAAACACAGGTTGTTTTTTGCTCCTTTCTGCCCTCCCCAGCCCCCAGGAGCTCTCTAAAATCCTCCATAAGGCTATGCACGGCCATTTTTGTGAAGGGGGCGGGGCTTTGGGAGGCAAAAAAATGCCGTATTCGGTGTATACGACTCACCCAGATTTTCAGCCTCTTTTTTGAGGAGAAAAGGTGCGTCTTATACTCCCAAAAATACGGTATTTGTGTTCCAGCAAAAACAGTGTTGGTGAATCTTGCTAGTAATCTTGCATTTGCATGCCAAATGCTTCTTCTCCAGTTCTACAGATGGTTATTAATGTCACTGCCCTCACGTAGGTTTGCCTGGATTTGTGTTCAATTCCTCCCCCCCCCCCGCCCCGAAATGAAGCTAGAAGCATGCAGATCCAAGATATTTATGGGCTATTTGCGTTAGTTTTCTTATTTTAAAAAAAAAATTGCCACCCAAATTAAACCTGTCCATTTTTCCCAAACAAAGTTGTTGTTGTTTTTTAATAAAAGAAGGGAAAATATCTTATTAATGGTGAGAAAAGATTGCCCGTTGAAATAGGTGTCCTATGCTACTTCGCACATGCGCTCACATAAATCAGGAATATTTTCTTGTCACCCCATTATTTATAAACCGCCCTGTAGCTTATTTTTCATGACTTTGTCGTATAGCTTCCTGGAGACTTCATGTTTATGGAGTGGATTGCACATTCTGCTTTGCATTGATAAATCATATTGCCCATGAAAATCCTAAGAAGATACAGAGGTAGAATGCACACCTGTATGTATACTGCAATACAGGGGTCCCCAACCTTTGCAACTTTAAGTCTGAAGGAAATGAGTTCCACACTAGTTGTATGCAACAGCAAATGTAGGCTTCTTCAGGGGTCTCCAACCTTTGCAACTTTAAGTCTGAAGGAAATGAGTTCCACACTAGTTGTATGCAACAGCAAATGTAGGCTTCTTCAGGGGTCTCCAACCTTTGCAACTTTAAGTCTGAAGGACTTCAGGCTTAAAGTTGCAAAGGTTGGAGACCCCTGCTGCAATATATAGCAGTTGGTTTAAAGCCAAGGTTCAGCTTTTCTGTGGTAGAAAAATAGTAGGCAGAGAGTTGTAAGGGACCAGGGGTGGGTTCCAGCTTCTGCTGTTGCTGGTTCGCTCAGAGATGCTCTGCAGGAGCATACCTGCTTTGAGCATGCTGCACGCATGTACAGTAATAAAAAATGCTTCTCTTCATGCATAGAAGCAAAACACAAGAAGCAAAACACAAGCAAAAAATGGCACCATGGATAGAACCAATTCAGGGGCTACCTATTCATCTGAACCGGTCCAAACCAATAGGAACCCACCCCTGGAAGGGACCTTGGAGATCTTCTAGTCCAGCCCTCTGCCCTAGTTGGAAACCCTATACTATTTTGGACAAATGGCTCTCCAATCTCTTCTTAAAAAACTGCCAGTGATGGAGCTTCCACAATTTCTGTTCCACTGGTTAATCGTTTTCACTGTCAGGAAATTTCTCATTAAGTTTCTTCTATCCTTGATTAGTTTCTATCCATCGTTTCTTGTCCGGCCTCCAGGTGCTTTGGAGAATAGGTTCACACACACACACACACACACACACACACACACACACACACACACACACCTTTGAGACAGACCCTCAGATATTGGAACGCTACTACCCTCATGTCACTGTTAGTCCTTCTTTTCATCAAACTAGACATACCCAATTCCTGCAACCGTTCTTCAGTGGTGGGATTCAATTATTTTTTTTACTACCGGTTTTGTGAGCATGCCTTGGTGGGCATGACGTGACTTGGTGGGCGTGGCAGGGGAAGGATACTGCAAAATCCCTATTTCCTCCTGATCAGCTGGGACTTTCGAGGCAGAGAATAGATGGGGGCAAGGCCAGCCAGAGGTAGTATTCTCCGAACTACTCAAAATGTCCACTTCTTGTTCTCCAGAACTGGCCAGCGCCTGCTGAATAGCACCACTGCCGTTCTTCATATGTTTTAGCCTCCAGGCTCCTAATCGTCTCTGTTGCTCTTCTCTAAATCGGTAGTTCTTTTTTTTTATTTTTTTAAATTTTTGAATAAACATAAACACAACACAAAACATCCTCTTTCTTTACATACTGTAGAACCGGTAGTTCTAAGCAACAGTTGGGCCCGACCACCCTCCCCAGCGGTATCCCTATCCTATATAATTGACATGTGTTTGGTGCCACACAAATGCATTCGGAGGGAACCGGTTGTTAAAGTATGTGACGCCCACCTCTGCATACATACATATATATATACAGTACATACATATATGTTCTGAAACCCACCCACCCCCCACCTTTCTCCATCTTACACAAGACTGGCTGCCTGCCACTGACTTTCTTGGCTGCTTGCCTGAATGACTCTGAACAGATACGAAGCTTCCTAACTCGACTAAACACCAACCTGAAAATCAACACGAATAAACACGAACCTAGAAATCCAACGTTGTTCTCTGCAAGGGCTTCCTTAGCAAAGACTTCCTTTTAAACCCTCTTGGGAGGGGACAGTCGAGTTCGCTTCTGATGCAATTGAAGCCTCCTTTTTTCAGCCCTTCTCACTCTAGCATCAGGGACAAACTGGCCTTGATCCTCCCCACTACTCCAAGACCCAGGTGCCTCCTGATGACCAGCGGGGCTCTCTGCTCTCTCAAGGCCGCCCTCCTCCTCCAGAGCAGACTCATAGGACTCCTCACTAGACGAGTCCATCAGCAGCTCATCCGGAGCCAGCTGGGCCACAACACATATATATATATACATATATATACTGTGTTTTCCCGAAAATAAGACAGGATCTCAATTTCTTTTGAATAAGCGCTTGGCCTTATTTTCGGGGAGGTCTTATTATTTTTGGTCACTTCATGACTGCTGCTGTGTTGCAGTATTTTGGGGGGAAGGCTTATTTTAGTGCATGCACTCAAAAGCCCGATTGGGCTTATTACTCGGGGAGGTCTTATTTTCAGGGAAACAGGGTATATACATAGACCAGTGGTTCTCAACATGGGGCCAACGTCCCTCAGTGGTGCAATTTGATTTTTAATGGGGGCAATTTGAACTTTGTTTAAACCAAGTTAATGGCCTCTTGAGTAGAGTTCACTTTTTGAGTAAAGTAAAAAATATATGTCATAGGGAGGGCATCAGGATTTTAAAGATGCTTAGGTGGTGCATGGCCAAAAAAAGATTGGGAACCACTGATATAAACTAGAGAGAGAGACAGAGAAAGAGACAGACACTGAGAGAGACAGAGAGACACAGAGAGAGACTTGTGTGGGCATTCCACGTGTACTCTTATCAAGACACGAAATTCTATTTCTGAATTCTCCTACTCTATATAGAGGTTCTCCTTATATCAACATTACTCTAGAAGAGTTAGAGAAGAAGAGTTAGAAAAATGTCATCTCTCTTTCACAGATCCGGCAGATAAACTTTTTTCCCTTCTTTTCGTAGTGTAGCTACACGTAGTGTAGCTATTTACACTGAGCCCTCCTGGATGCATCAACTCCCTTGGGTGTTTCCCCCTTCTATTTTCATAAACAACAGAGATTTTGATGAATCAAAGTTTTGTTTGTTGCTACCAAGATGAGAACGGCAACAGAAAGCAAAGCAGTTGGAAGCTCCGGTGCCATGCACCAAGCAGCAAATTACTTTATGAGGAAATTATAGTCATTTGCATTCTCACAGAGCAGCACTGTTAATTGAAATGAATTAGCAGGAAATTAAAGCAGGTTCCACCGAGAGTCTTCTTGCCTAGCATTGCTCTCCTTTTGGCATTTTGCATTGCGTGTTTTCAGCGGTTCAACGGCTGAACTTTTGGCAGGCTTAGCAGTAGTCAAAATTCTCCCTGTAGAGGAGGAGGCCTGGAATTAACCGACTCTTCTCACAATGCAGTGAGACATGGGCAGATCTGTGCATTGGGGAAACAAAACAGCCACTTCACAAATGCATGGCACAACCTAGGAGAATTCAGCAGTCCATCTGCATGTAAAAGACAAACGTCACTCTTTTGAAGACAGAAAAGTCCACATTTTGGACAGAGAAAATTCTATTCTATTCTATTTTTTGGACAGAGAGGGCCACTAGTTTGAAAGAGGGGTCAAAGTGGCCACCTATGTCAAAATTGAACAGCTCTTTCTCAACAGAGAAGAGGGATATGAGCTTCTATCTGACGACCATCTTTAAAGCGCTCCATGGCTCAGGGCCTAGTTACATGCGAGACCGTCTCCTGCCCCATACATCCCTTAGACCGATACGCTCCCACAGAGAGGGCCTTCTCAGGGTGCCGTCGGCCGGACAATGCCGACTGGGGAAGAGCCTTCTCTGTGGCGGGCCCTGCCCTTTGGAACGACCTACCCTCTGAATTACGCACCATCACCGACCTCCGCCTCTTCCACCAATGTTTAAAGACATACCTTTTCCATCAAGCCGGCCTAGCCTAACCTCCCACGGGGACTTTTAGAAAGTTTTAAATTGGGTATTTTAACAATTTGGTTTTTAGCATAGGATCGGGATAATTTAATATATATTTTAAATTATGCATTTATTTTTCTATTTTTGTATATTTTAAATTTCCTGTGCGCCGCCCTGGGTCCTCTGTGGAGAAGGGCGGGATATAAATATAAATAAATAAATAAAAAATAAAATATCTCTAGTCTACAACACAGTCCGTTAGTAGCTCCAAGAAGGCTCCACAAAGTAAAGACTATTTATTTTCTTACTATCACTGTTTTAGAGTTTGTTTGTGGTTAAAGCAACGTATCTCTTTACTGTCCGGTGAATTACACTATTCCGCATTTATTTGCAAACACTGGTGGTATAACCAGAGTTATAACACTGGTTCTGAACCCAGAGTTGCTAACAATGACCCTTTAAAAGGATGCAAATGACCAGCTGTCTGCAAGGAACATAAATCCTTCCATTCCCCACCATCCAGTCAGAGCTGAAGAAGCTTCTTGGATGTTTTTGACAGCCAAACCATGGGCATTTGGAGAACTAAGAGAAGAACAGCTACTGATGGAAAAGACAAAGGGAGCTTGTCTTCTATAAAGTTGGACATATTTTTATTTTTGGAGTTGCAAGTTATGATTTCCACATCCACATAAAAGTATATCAGCTCCACTCTCTGGCAGTTGTCTTGTTCTGTGTTATATCTTTTTATTTTTTGAAAGAAACTGCTGGATTTATAAAGCTGTCCAAGATTTTTAAAAATATGACTCGGGATCAGAGTCTCGGTTTCCAGAATCTTGGTATTCCAAGTCTCAGTATTCAGCAGGTTCTGACCAGTTCTGAAGAACCAGTAGCAGAGTAGTTCGGAGAACAGGTAAATACCACCTCTGGCTGGCCATGCCCCCATCTATTCTCTGTCTCCAGAGTCCCAGCTGATCGGGAAGAGATTTTGCAGTAACCTTTCCCTGGAGTGGGGAGGGAATGGAGATTTTACAGTATCCTTTCCCTGTCACACCCACCAAGCCATGCCCACCAAGCCACACCATGCCCACCAAGCCACGCCCACAGAACCAAGTAGTAAAAGAAAAATGAATCCCACCACTGCTCGGGATGGTATAAGATAACAACAAAATAAATAAACAAACAAACAAAAACAATAAATGGACAAAACACAAAAACATATAACATTGGAACAGGTACACTACATGCTTAAGTAATATAAAGCCTACAATTTTATCAGAGGCCATTAATAATGGTTTTATCTTACACTAAGCAAGTTGTTAATTCTCATCCCTTCTCCTAGTTTTGTCTTCTGGTGACATTGGTTGTTTCAATTTTTGCAGGCTTGAGTGAGTTTTCCTTGCAATGGAGACTTAGAACACAGAATAATAAGCTTGGAAGGGACCTTGGAGGTCTTCTAGTCCAACCCCCTGCTCAATAAAAAGGTTTTATCACATTCCAGACAAAAGGCTGTGGAATTACTTCTTGAAAACATCCAGTGATCATGTTAGGAGTAGACTCCTAGAGTTGGGTAGGCAATATATAATACCATGATGACAAATGGTCATTGTGGCTTTAAGGATGTTGGAATGCAATTAGAAGTGTAATTATCTCCACTATAAGAGGAAGGAAGCAGAGCGCAAGCTCTCTCTGCTAATTGCTCTCTTTGCTGATATCTCTGCTGATTTGCTATGTGCTCGTGTGTTGTGACTGACTGTGTTTGAAGAAGGAAGAAGGAAGTATTGTGGATTACTGACTGTAAGCAAACTGCTATTTGTTAATGACTTTGTTTGACTCACTTTACTATCACTGCTTGTTAAGCAGTAGTTTAGTTTTACAACACCAGTAAAGCTATTTACTTTTTTACTAACAGTGTCTGGTTTACTATTTGTGTGTATACTAGCAACGTTTCTCTAGCTGCATATTCCGCTGCACAATTGTTCTCTCTCCCAAAGGAAATATTCCCCAACAGATCATTTGCATTTCTTCATTGGTCATTCCTTTCCTTCCTTCCTTCCTTCCTTCCTTCCTTCCTTCCTTCCTTCCTTCCTTCCTTCCTTCCTTCCTTCTTTTTCTTTTTAAGCCCTGAGCTCCAAACAAGAACTTAAAGATAAGGATGTGTCTTAAAAGGCGCTTTGAAAAGTTTCTGTTGAAAAGCAGAATACAGATAGTGTAATTAGGTAAATAGTTTCCATTTGGCTGTTTCTGTAGTCCGTGTGCTCTCAAAGCACATTTCAGCACAAATGAAGATTCACACTGACATTGGTAAGCATCTACGACTCTTCTAATGCTAAATGATGAACTCCACTGTCCAGAATCTATCTGGAATGCAATCTAAAGTGTAATTTTCAATACAAAGAGTAATTTTCACTAAAAAAAAAAAAACACCCCTTCATATATTCACATCGGTAGTTCTCAGCTTATGACCACAAAAGAGTCAAAAATTTCTAGACAGTTGTTATTTATTTATTTTATTTTATTTATTTGATTTATAGACTGCACCCTCTCCCCGGAGGGACTCAGGGCGGTGTACAGGACATTAAAAGCATATTTATAAATACAACAGTATGATATTTAAAATCGAATTAAATAAGTTACCCTGCGCTAAAATTTTAAAATCTTAAAACCTTTAAAACCCTTGACACTATTTCCCTACAATCCCTATTAAAACAATTTAAATTTATACTACAGCCTAGGATAGGGTAGATTAGGCCAGGCCGGCCTGATGAAAGAAGTAAGTTTTTAACTTTTTGCGGAAGGAGCAGAGGTCCGTGGTTGTTCTAAGTTCAGGGGGTAGGTCGTTCCAGAGAGTCGGGCCCACCACAGAGAAGGCCCTTCCCCTGGGCGTCGCCCGCTGTTCAGAGAGTCTTGCTCCATTTTATGGAGGTTGTTGTCATGGTTGTTTGAATCACTGCAGGTGTGAAGTTAGTAACAAAGTTGATGTCAGTCTAGTTGTTCTCATATGGCTTCCAAAGACGACAAGCCCTTTGTAGTTAACAAAATGTTCTCTTTATTAGGTGCCCCAGCAGCCGCTCTCTCACAGCAGACTACAAAGTCCCTAAGTCCTATGGAAAGTGACGCTCAGCGAGATTGGCCAAACTGTTTCCCCACAGACCTCCAAGTTTCTGGAAATGCAACCATCAACAAGGGACCCTCCATCCCATGAGGTGGACTTGTCTGAAATTCTGGACAAAAATTCGAAAATGGTTGGAGGACGTCACGGAACAAAAAAATTGTCATGAAACCCGAGCTGTTTCTTTTGGGAATAATAAAAGTAAATATAAGCATATAACACTTACTGGCAGAGTGTTTCAGGAGGCCATCCAGTGGTGGGATTCAGCCAATTTGCACCTATTTGGGAGGACCGGTTGCTAACTTTCTAAGCAGTTCGGAGAACCAGTTGTTGGAAGAAATCTCCTTTTGTTTTTCCCCACTTTCCAGGGCTAATCCTATAAGGAAGGCAGGAAGGAAACCTTCTGGTGTTGTTTCTAGCCTCATCTTTATTTCCCTGCTTACAGAAACTGCCTCTCCGGCTAACCCTTATTACATTGTAACAGTTAAGGTGAAGCGCCCCTCAACGTGAGTGATGTTGAGTTGGCCATGCCCACCCAGTCACATGACCACTGAGCCACGCCTACCCAGCTGGTCATTAGTGCAGAGAACCAGTTGTTAAATTATTTGAATCCCACCACTGTATATAAGATGTATGCAAAATTTTTCTTATGACATAAAAAGTTTTAAGACAATACTGGCTCAACTCTGCCCAACACTAATGGCATTAATGGACCCAAACTCATCTCCGATTTCATTAAAACACTAACTTTTCCAATTAAAGTTCAGCTTTTTAAAAGTCAATTTACACCGGCACCGTCCTAAAACAAATAGGAAGTGCAATTTGTCACTATTATGGCTTTCTGAAACATTATCGTGATGAGCTTCTCCGCTGTCATAGCTAATAAAGCCGAGCTTGGATAAAGAGCTTGATTAGATGTACTCAAAAGGAGGGAAACCAAGGAAGTGTGTGACATTATTTGTATAATGTTGGGAAACGACACAAGGTGTTTGGCCTCCTGAAAGATCGGATTTGCCATTCGTATCATCGCTGGCACCCGTGCCCCTATCTGATGGAGGCGTCGTGTGATCTCTTACTGAGGAATCATGTGACATGAAGCCTCGCGGCGTTGTAGTAATTGCCGTTTTCTGATGCTGCTACTCAAAATGCCATTTCAGCTCTCCCTTCCCAGTCTTTCCTGTGGCCTTTTGGGTGCGCTTCAAGGTCCTGATGACCATCTTTAAAGCGCTCCATGGCTCGGGGCCTAGTTATATGCGAGACCGCCTCTTGCCCCATACATCCCTTAGACCGATACGCTCCCACAGAGAGGGCCTCCTCAGGGTGCCGTCGGCCGGACAATGCCGACTGGCGACACCCAGGGGAAGAGCCTTCTCTGTGGCGGGCCCTGCCCTCTGGAATGACCTACCCCCTGAATTACGCACCATCACCGACCTCCGCCTCTTCCGCCAATGTCTAAAGACATACTTGTTCCAACAAGCCGGCCTAGCCTAACCTCCCATGGGGACTTTTTAGAAAGTTTTAAATTGGGTATTTTAAAATTTGGCTTTTAGCATAGGATAGGATAGTTTAATATATATTTTAAATTATGTATTTATTTTTTGTATTTTGTATGTTTTTAAATTTCCTGTGCACCGTCCTGGGTCCTCTGTGGAGAAGGGCGGGATATAAATATAAATAAATTCAAATTCAAATTCAATTTTCATCATTATGGATAATACAGAAGCGTGGATCGTTTCCTCTCGCGGTGGCACCGTTTCCTGCTGTTTTTCACCGGGAACGGCAAGCCATGCTGGTTGTTTTGGCTGCTCTCGCCTGCCGATGGAGGACTGGGAAGAGGAACTTGGAAAGAAGGAGAATCAAGAGACAGGGAATTGGGGATAGTCAAGTCCTAGCCTGGCACAAGGCCTGGAGTTTTAATGGCTTTGAGCCTCTGTGGGTTGGGTACAGAGCCAGGCTGACACTCTCTCTGATTCATTCACATCTTTAGAAGCCTCGATAGAAGTCCCTCTGTCTTCTGGTATAGTAAATTTGATTCTCCCTGTGTTTGATGGACAAAACGGCAAGGACTAATCTAGGTGTCTATGCATGTCTGCAATCTGTTTTCACAGGAAAGGTTTGTTATTGTCGTTGTTGTCCTTCTTCTTCTTCTTCTTCTTCTTCTTCTTCTTCTTCTTCTTCTTCTTCTTCTTCTTCTTCTTCTTCTTCTTCTTCTTCTTCTTCTTCTTCTTCTTCTTCTTCTTCTTCCAATACAATAGCAGAGTTGGAAGGGACCTTGTAGGTCTTCTAGTCCAACCCCCTGCGTGGGCAGGAACCTTATACCATTTCAGACAAATGGCTGTGTAACATCTTTTTAAAGACTTCCAGGGTCGTCTTCTTCTTCTTCTTCTTCTTCTTCTTCTTCTTCTTCTTCTTCTTCTTCTTCTTCTTCTTCTTCTTCTTCTTCTTCTTCTTCTTCTTCTTCTTCCTCCTCCTCCTCCTCCTCCTCCTCCTCCTCCTGCTCCTCCTCTTTCTCTTTTTCTCCTCCTCCACTGTAATACTTGTGTGTATCTACTGTATACACAGACAGAGACACACACTTGTCTGCATATAAAATATATTTACAGACCCCTTGCATCCTGGACATAGTTTGCTTCAACTCCTACCCTCAAAACAATGCTACAGAGCACTGCACACAAAGGCAACTAGACACAAGGACAATTTCCCCCCAAATGCCATCACTCTGCCAAACAAATAATTCCCTCACCACTGTCAAACTATTCACTAAGGCTGCATTACTATTACTATTAGTCTTCTCATTGTTCCTATCACCCATCTCCTCCTACTTATGACTGCAGGACTGTAACTTTGTTGCTTGTATCTTTACGATTTTTATTGATATTGAATGTTTCCTGATTGCTTATTTGTACCCTATGACTATCATTAACTGCTGTACCTTATGATTCTTGACAAATGTATCTTGTCTTTTTATGTACACTGAGAGCATCTGCACCAAAGACAAATTCCTTGTGTGTCCAATCACACTTGGCCGATAAGGAATTCTCTTCTCTTCTCTTCTCTTCTCTTCTCTTCTCTTCTCTTCTCTTCTCTTCTCTTCTCTTCTCTTCTCTTCTCTTCTATTCTATTCTATTCTATTCTATTCTATTCTATTCTATTCTATTCTATTCTGTAATTCAATTCAACTTTACTCTACTCTACTCTATTCTAAATGTACACAAACAAATACATATTGGGTATTTCTAAATGCATATTAACTTCTCTGATGTTAATTCCCTGAATTTATTTTAGCTCCAAAACATGTTTGCAATATAATACGGTTGTGTACTTTATGCATTTTAATATCCTGTCTATTTAAGAAATATGAAATATAAATAAACCATGTATTTGTATTTATTTGTAATAAATACATTGTATAAAAGGAAGGTAAACTTTAAAATGTTTAGGGTTTTTTTTTTAAAAGAAGCAAATATTTCCCAATATCTTAGAGCAAAGTTCCAACTGTTCTAATCATTAACACTTCACATTTTTGATCCCATGATTGATTACATATTTGAACAGCGTGTGATACTGGAGGCTTTGAAATATGATTAATTTAGGCTCAGGACCTACAAAAGTTTCAGGGATGAAAAATCGAAAGAGATTAATTAGTCAGAAAACAACAATGGACTCTGGCAATGGAGAAATAGAAGCGTTTGCTGGAGTTTGTACATTTACTCAAGCTAGCTGTTCTTTGCATGGATGGGATACTTGGCACCCATTGGGTATTATAACCTTATTGAGATCTTTCTCCTCTGATATTTCATTGAGAATTTTTAGTAGGCAGCCACTACATACATATATCATATAACAAAATAAGAGAGCTGGAAGAGATCTTGAAAGCCTTCTAGTCCAACCTTCTGCTCAAGCAAAGTTGGCCAGCCTTTCTTAAAATCCTCCAGTAATGGAGCACCTACAACTTCTGAAGGCAACTGTCCCATTGATTAATTGTTCTGTCAGGAAATTTCTCCTTGATTCTAGGTTGGATGCTTCTTTATTGGTTCATTGCTTCTTGTTCTGCCTTCAGATGCTTTGACTCCCTCTTCTTTGTGGTACCTCCTCCAGTAAGGTTGACTCAGCCTTCCATCTTCTGAGATGGGTAAAATGAAGACTCAGATTGTTGGGAGGCAAAATGCTGACTCTGTAAAACCACGTAGAGAAAGCACTGTGAAGTGGTATATAAGTCTAAGTGCTATTGCTATTGGAGGACTGCTATCATGTCACCCCCTAGTGCCTCTTTTCATTAAACTCAACCCATCCAATCCCTGCAAACATTCTTCGTATGTTTTAGCCTCCAGTGCTGTAATCATTGTTGTAGCTCTTCTCTTTAGTAGTTCTTCTGTTCTACCCCTATGCGAGCACAAGATTGAGAAGATGCAATTAAGATTTTATACAGTGAGATTTTAGCAAATACATATTTTTTGTTTAATTGCTGTTGATAGCTTGATGCCATAATGACATTGAGCAGCTCAATGCTTGCCATAAATTATTCTCAGTAGGATCGAGAACGTTTTAATAACCCTTCGCTGTTAATCCTGTGGGGAACATGGTAGAGATGAGGTACACCCAAAGCGAGATGAGTACTTATGGCCTTTCCAATCTGCCTAACTATGACTCCAACTACTATTGCTAGTATTGCTGGCTGATTGGGAGACATACTTTTCGCGATAAACAGACCATGAGGTCACCCTGCTCTTATGTTGTTCTTGTGTTATGCCTTCTTTATTCTTCTTCCTTCTGTGCTTTAATTAATAATGCCATAAAACAAGAGGCAGACTGCATCTGTTGAAATGCTCTTCTCTACCCATCTAAGTGAACCCCAGATTCCCTTGTATTTGATCATCGTCTCAGCTCCCTTTTCCCCCTAAAAGTATTTGCAACGCTTCAAATTCCAGAACGCGAGATATAATCCAGCCAAAGTTAAGGAGTTGAAGCTTTGATTTCAGTGAAGGAATCAATGCCTTCTACTCAGCTATGACTTTCCCATGTCCTGTGCACTTAATTAATATAGTCGATATTATTAACACGCTGTTGCTATTTTGGAAATGCAGAGATCTGTATGGAGTTTACAAGCCATTACTTAATGTGTCCCTCATTTCTCATCATTATAACGAAACCTGATTAATTAGGTTGCAGAGTTGCCATAGAAGAGGGCACAATTTGCTTCTCTTATGTGGCAGACTATAATCAGTGCGGTTGTTATATTACATTATATCTAAGGTAGCCGGGAGAAATAATGGAGCTCATATTGGTTCCTTCAATTGCTCTCAACTTGCTTATCAACGTAGAGCTTAAAGGGAAAATTTATGACAACTCATAGTCTAAAGGAGAAGGACAGTCAGTCTAAAGGGAGTATAAGCTAAAGGGAGAATTTATGACAGGGTTAGGAGCCCATTCTCCTATCGTAGAATGTTAGCAAAGGACATTCGAGATCTGCAGTCTATTTTACAGCAACTCAACTCAAACCCACACACAATAACAGGAAAGGTCAACTACTGATCTTCAAATGGTTTGAATAGCATAGCATAGCATGGCTTGGCATGGAATAGAATGGAATAGAATGGAATAGAATGGAATAGAATGGAATAGAATGGAATAGAATGGAATAGAATGGAATAGAATAACAGGGTTGGTAGAAACCCTGTTTCCAACCCCCCTGCTTAGGCAGGAAACACTACAGCACTTCAGACAAATGGTTATCCAATATTTTCTTTAAAACTTCCAGTGTTGGAGCATTCACAACTTCTGGAGGCAAGTTGTTCTAATGATTAATTGTCCTAACTGTCAGGAAATTTCTCCTCAGTTCTAAGTTGCTTCTCTCCTTGATTAGTTTCCACCCATTGCTTCTTGTTCTAACCTCAGGTGCCTTGGAGAATAGTTTGACTCCCTCTTCTTTGCGGCAGCCCCTGAGATATTGAAACACTGCTACCAAAGCCCTACCCCAAATCCCATTTTTGCGAAAAAAACCAGCCCATTTTTCGCAAAAACTGGGGTATTTTTTTCCTTCCCCCAGCCCTGCTAAAGCCTGCAGAGTGCTCCTGGGGGCCGGGAAGGAGAGAAACTTTTTTTTTCTTACTTAGCTCTTTGAAATCATGGTGCATCTTATACACCGGTGCGTCTTATAGTCCGAAAAATACATGCATGTCAATCATTTTCTCTCATGGAAATCAGTTGTGTAAGACTGCCTGAGTGTACGTCCTTTCATCAACCCCGTTAACTTTGCAAACCAATTGGAGTAAGCACTTTTTTACAATTTCAAACCATGTCTCAAAAATTGTCTCACAAGTTCAGAAGGTGTCACTGTTTAAAATATACATTAGGGGAAAAAAAGAATTCTTCTCAGAAAAATTCAGTTCAAGGAATGAGGAACAAGCTGATGGAATTAAATTCACAGTCTTCCTTTGCATGTATTCCCACTTCTTGAGATTCTAGCTCGGTGGTTTCCAACATGGTGCCCATACCCCACGGGAGGGGAGGCAATTTGATTTTTAATGGGGGCAATTTGAACCTTGTTTAAACCAAGTTAATGGCCTTTTAGGCTTCCTCCCCGCCGTGAGTAGAGTTCACTTTTTAAAAAAAAATATTGAAAACTGAAAGCATTAAAATACCAATACCTTTGAAAACCTGTGATTTTATTACTCATTCCTTGCTAAATTGAGGAAAGTATTGTATATAGGTAGTTTTGTCTTTGTTTGTTTTAAAAATAAAAAAATTACTTAAAAAAAATACAAATACCTTTAAAAACAATTTTCTGAAAGTTACGATCCTTTTTGACAGTACTAACATTTATTTATTTATTTAATTCGATTTGTAAACCGCATCAATCTCCGTCGAGACAGACTCTGGGTGGTGCACAGGACATTAAAACCTACAATAAATAAATAACAAATATACAAAAGTTAAAAAGAAATTAAATGACAAACCTGTGCTAAAATTCCCATTAAAATTTAGCTGAGGCTCTATCGTTCCTAGATATAAATTCTATGCTAGTCCAGCTTGCTGAAAGAGATGTGTCTTAAGTGAGCGGTGGAAGAGGGGAAGGTCCGTGATAGTACGAAGTTCGGGGGGGGGAGGTCGTTCCAGAGGGCGGGCCCTGCCACAGAGAAGGCCCTACTCCTGGGTGTCGCCAGCCGGCATTGACCGGCGGTCGGCACCCTGAGGAGGCACTCTCTGTGGGAGCGAATCAGTCGGTGGGAGGTATGTGGCAATAACCATTTGTTATTCAAATACGTTTTTATTCATTCCTAATCATTCCTATATCTGTTTCTAAACTGCACATTTCGTGTTCCTATTGTTTATCCGTTGACACGAGTTTTCCCAAACGCTATAATATTCTGAGGCTTCCTTGTCCCTTAACTCCAATGAGCGTTTATCCATCTCTGCACAATCAAGAATCTTTTGGATTATCAAACTGTCGTCATGCTATCATTTTCCAACATTGTGCGAGTTCTATTCTCGCTGCTGTAATTATGTGTAAAATTAAAATTATGTGGTTTTGGGGTAGAGTATCATCTCTACGCTGATGATACTCAGCTGTATATATCTACCCCAAACCACCCCAACGATGCCGTAGCGGTGATGTGCCAGTGCCTGGAAGCCGTGCGGATCTGGATGGGAAGTAACGGACTCAGGCTCAACCCGACCAAGACCGAGTGGCTGTGGTTTCCGGCTGCCCGATTCAACCAGATGATTCCATCTCTGGCCATAGGGGGCGAACATCTTGCCCCTGTGGATGGGGCGCGCAACTTGGGTGTCCTCCTGGATACCCGGCTGTCCATGGAAGATCAAGTGACAGCCGTGGCCAGGAGGGCGTTTTACCAGGTTCGCCTGGTACGCCAGTTGCGCCCCCTATTGGATCGGGACGCCCTTCGCACAGTCACTCATGCTCTCGTGACATCCCAACTGGATTATTGCAACTCTCTCTACATGGGGCTCCCCTTGAGGTGCACCCGGAGGCTTCAGTTGGTCCAGAACGCAGCCGCGCGAGCAATTATGGGCACCTCTAGGTTTGCCCACGTAACACCGCTCTTGCGCGAGCTGCACTGGCTACCTGTCGTCTTCCGGGTGGGCTTCAAGGTGTTAATTATCATCTTCAAAGCGCTCCATGGCTCGGGACCTAGTTACCTGCGGGATCGGATCCTGCCTCATACATCCTCACGGCCGATTCGCTCCCACAGAGAGGGACTTCTCCGGGTGCCGTCCACTAGACTTTGTCAGCGGGCGACGCCCAGGGGAAGGGCCTTCTCTGTGGTGGGCCCAGCCCTCTGGAACGACCTTCCCCCCGATATTAGGACAACCACGGACCTCCGCTCCTTCCGCTTAAAATTAAAGACACACTTTTTTCGCCTGGCCGGCCTTGGGTAGTCTCTTTTTAGGTTAGGGGTTTTAGGGGTAATTTTTAGTTTAGTTTATGGGTTTTAGTGCAGGAATAATTTAATTCACTTTTAATTTTGTAGTTTGTATTTTGTATTTGTCGGTGGTCTTATTTGTATTTTTAATTGCCTGTGCCCCGCCTCGAGTCCCCTTGGGGAGAGAGAGTGGGATATAAAATTAAATTATTATTATTATTATTATTATTATTATTAAACATTTTATCTCTTTCGTATACTTTCCATTAATAATCCCCAGAAGGAACAATTCTGCTTTGAGCTCTGTTTTGGTGTTTGTAATTTCCTGTAACCATTTTTTGCATTTTGGTCCAGAAATTTTTAGCTTTCGGGCATAACCACCATGCATGAAAGAAGATAGCTTGCGCCTTTTTACACTTCCAACAGTTTGGATTTAAGTTCAGATACATTTTTGCCAATCTCGTTGGGGCTAAATGCATTTGGGAGAGAGACATCAAGATTTTAGAGATGCTTAGGTGGGAAAAAAAAAAGGTTGGGAATCATTGTTCCAGCTAAACCTTTCTGATTCACCCTTCCTCCTCTTCTTCTTCTTCTTCTTCTTCTTCTTCTTCTTCTTCTTCTTCTTCTTCTTCTTCTTCTTCTTCTTCTTCTTCTTCTTCTTCTTCTTCTTCTTCTTCTTCTTCTTCTTCTTCTTCTTCTTGATTTTTTATTTTAGATCTCAAACTTGGCAACAATCTTTTTTCCCTCTTCTTCTTGCTTTTACCATGTTCATTTTGGGATGAATTTTATACATATTTTTTTCTTTCTTTCTGCGGCTATTGTACTTTCCTTTTAATGTGACATGTTTTATTATCAATTTTATGCTTTCTATTCCTTTTAAATTGCTCCAGACATTTTATGAAGAGCAAGGTATAAATTTATTAAAGACGTGAATAAATAATTCTGCCAAACTTTTAGTGCTATCTGCCTGACATGACAAATTAGGTAATGCTTAAATCTTCTATGACTTTGGCTGGAAATATTACTTCTTCTTCTTTTGCTAGATGTTGTTAACCATCTTAAAATATTAGGTTATACAAGTTAAAAGGCTTTAGATCTAAAGTTTAATGTTTGTAATTCAGAGGTTTTAGATTGAAATTATAATGATCTGTTTGAAGATGTGTATATGTTATCAGTTCTAGCATATCCAAAACGCTCTGGAGACTTATTCAATTAACTATTTGCTTTTCACAATTGAGTTCTACCTAATCAAAGCATATCTCTCTTTTTTCTGCTATTTTCACAAAATGCACTATTATTTGCATTATTCTTACTGTGTTAACATTCTTCATATGGCTAAATAATTCATTTCCCCCCATTTTGATCTTGCTCAACACAATTGTAGCTATATGCTGCTGACAAGCACTTGGTTGCTGTTGTTAGTTGTGAAGTTGTGTCCGAGCCATCACGACCCCATGGACAATGTTCCTCCAGGCCTTCCTGTCCTCTACCATACCCCAGAGTCCATTCAAGCTCACACTGGCCATAGGGGGTGAACATCTTGCCCCTGTGGATGGGGCGCGCAATTTGGGTGTCCTCCTGGATACCCGGCTGTCCATGGAAGATCAAGTGACAGCCGTGGCCAGGAGGGCGTTTTACCAGGTTCGCCTGGTGCGCCAATTGCGCCCCCTATTGGATCAGGACGCCCTTCGCACAGTCACTCATGCTCTCGTGACATCCCGACTGGACTATTGTAACTCTCTCTACATGGGGCTCCCCTTGAGGTGCACCCGGAGGCTTCAGTTAGTTCAGAATGCAGCCGCGCGAGCAATTATGGGCACCTCTAGGTTTGCCCACGTAACACCGCTCTTGCGCGAGCTGCACTGGCTACCTGTCGTCTTCCGGGTGCGCTTCAAGGTGTTAGTTATCATCTTTAAAGCGCTCCATGGCTCGGGACCTAGCTACCTGCGGGATCGTATCCTGCCTCACACATCCTCACGGCCGATTCGCTCCCACAGAGAGGGATTTCTTCGGGTGCCGTCCACTAGACTGTGTCAGCGGGCGACGCCCAGGGGAAGGGCTCTCTCTGTGGCGGGCCCGGCCCTCTGGAACGACCTTCCCCCTGATATTAGAACGACTATGGACCTCCGCTCCTTCCGTCTGAAATTAAAAACACACTTTTTCCGCTTGGCCGGCCTAGGCTAGTCTCTCTTTCTATGGGGTTTTAAACTTATTTATAGCTGCTGGGTATTTTAGTTTAACAGGTTTTAGCACAGGAATAGATTTAATTTGTTTTTATATTATGTATTTATATTTGTATTTTTATTGTTTTTACTTTCCCTGTGTACCGCCCCGAGTCCCTGTGGGGAGAGGGAGCGGTTTACAAATTAAATTTGATGATGATGATGATGATGATGATGATGATGATGATGATGATGATGATGACACCGACTGCTTCAGTGACTCCATCCAGCCACCTCTTTCTCTGTCATCCCCTTCTTCTTTTGCCCTCCATCTTTCCCAGCATGAAGCTCTTCTCCAGGGAATCCTTCCTCCTCATTTGGTAGCCAAAGTATTTGAGTTTCCTCTTCAGGATCTGGCCTTCTAAAGAGCAGGGTTGATCTCCTCTAGGACTGACCAGTTTGGTCATCTTGCAGTCCAAGGGACTCGCAGGAGTCTTCTCCAGCAGCATAGGTCAAAGGCCTCAATTATTTGGCACTCAGCCTTGATGGAGTCCAGCTACAATGTTCTTTGACGACCTAGTTCCTTTCACCAGTAACTCTTCTCAACACAAATGCTTTCTCCAGTGAATTCCCCTGCATGACATGGTCAAAATAAATGAGACACTGTTTTGTTATTTTGCCTTCTAGTGACATGTCTGATGTTATCCACTACATAGATAGAAATACTCAATTTATATATACTTTATATGTACTCAGATACTTTGGCCACCTAATGAGCAGGAAGGACTCACTGGAGAAGAGCCTCATGCTGGGAAAGATGGGGGGCAAAAGAAGAAGGGGACAACAGAGAATGAGGTGGCTGGATGGAGTTACCGAGGCAGCCGGCGTGAGTTTAAATGGACTCCAGAGGATGGTAGAGGACAGGAAGGCCTGGAGGAACATGTTGTCCATGGGGTCGCTCAAACTTTCCATTTTCTTTCTTGCTTATGTTTGCCCATCTTTGCATTCTTTGGATTGTGTGGGGTAACATTCTTCCCACTCTCGTTTTTTTTCCCATTGCTGCTTTTCAACAGAAGTTGTCTGCGATGCAATAAAACAGCTGTGTGTGAACTGCTGTCTCAGCTTTGAAGCAAGATAGAGAACGGTATCTGACAGAAGAGAAATCCTTTTTCAAAAATTTTAATGGCACTAGACGCGGTTATTAGCAATAAACAAAATGATTTTGTTTTTCTCTGTGGGAATTGTTTAATCAGAAGTGCAAGACTGCATAAGAGGCTTATTAAATTAGTTCTTTTGAGCTGCAATGACTGTTCCTGATGAAGACTTAGGAGGGGTGTAATGAGGAAGCCATGATCAACCATCACAACAATGGAGTCGTGAAGCTGGTGAGCATTCCCTTGAGAAAGATGTTTGCGAGTAAAAGGACAATGAATGCAACTTGCAAAGTTTAGTTACTTTCAGTCGGGTGTATGGGGAGGTAAGTTTGAGAGATGCTAAACAAGAGTTTTATCCAAAGTTAGGTGATATCTCCATTGGGAGATAGCAGAGGGTGTACAGCAGAGTATGCAGCTAGAAGGATGTTGTTAATGTACACACAATTAGTAGACCAGACACTGTTTAAGTAAAATTAAATAGCTTTTACTGAGGTTGTAAAAACTACTAAAGTAAACTACTGCTCAATAAGCAGTGACGTTAAACAAGTCAAAAACAAAGTCTCAACAATATCAAATAGCTTACACAATCTTCCGTTTTCTTCTTCAGTAATCACAGTTCACAAGCAAACAGTTATCAAACAGCAAGTCCAGCAGAGAGAGATATATGCACTCTCCTGGCTTCCTCTTACAGTTAGAGATAATTGCACTTACTAACTGCACTCAAACATTCCATCATCCTTAAAGTTACAATGACCATATATCATTATGGTACTATATATTGTCTACCAAACCATAGGAGTCTACTCCTAACAAACTTTGCCTAAAAAAATTCAACACTTTTGAACCAGATTCCTGTTTGGTTTATGCATTGAGTGAAGAAGGATCAAAGTGAGCCTGTTGTCTTAATCTAATAACTATCAGCACCTAAAGAATATTGGGCCTTGGCCGAGATGTGGTGGACTCTCTGGATAACAAGACAAGGATGTCTATTTATCTAGTAGATCTTTTCAATCCTATGGGTGGGCGGTGGTCCTCTTGGAGAAGGGCGGGATATAAATTGAATAAAATAAATAAATAGAAGTGGAGCTTTCACGTCACAACCAGGAGGTTGTGAGTTCAATGCAAGGTAGAGGCAATTATTTCTTTCTCTGGGCAGAAAGGGAATATATCTGCTGAAAAAAAAAACCCTCCTCATTGGCGACATGAACACTCATTTCTGGCCAATAAACACTCATTTCCATTCAGTTGCCCAGACTCCACCCCACAAGGGATTATGGGTTCATTAAAAGGAGATGATGATGATGATAATGATGATGTTTTCAATCCTACCTAACAATCATAGTACCAGAAGAAATCTGATGTGAGCTATGAGGCCAGATAAAATCAAATGTGCATCCTGATTTGGTCCAGCAAATCAATCTCATTCAGTTGAACTGATTTAGAAAATCGTTGTGATTTGACTTGGACATTTGAAAAATAATTCAAATTTTGATGGGGGTCTCTGGACTCAGTTGAAAAAAAATCTACTTCTGCACATGAGTAGAATGGATGGAATTGTCTCATTTAGCTCATAGGCATCCCGTTCAGAAGGAGGACTCACATTCATACTCTAATTAAATTGTAGGTGGCCAATTTAGCTTAGAGCTTTGATGGAATTTTCACCTTCTCTGAATTAAATGTTCGCCCACTTTTGAGAAGTTCTCCCTTCAATTTCCATGAGCCTTAAGACAAGGATCTGCACTGTTTAAAAGCCTATTTCTCTAAGGAGCAACTGTTGTGCACCAGGGAAATCATAAGGTCCAGGCAATTCAAATGGGTATAAAGATTTATGGCAAGATTAAGCTCTCTACAAGAGTCTAACTAACTGTTCAAGCAAATTAGCAGTAGATAAGAGTCACAGGAATTCAAGGTGGGCTGGATTTAAGTCTCTCATGGGTGCAAAGTGACTCATGACTGATGATATGTTTGATCCCCCCTTCCAGCTCAGCCTTGGTCAGCTCCTACAGCAACATATTGTTTCGCTCTTTGCATTGTTAAGGTTCTACAATCTCGTATCTGTCATTAACCAAAATATGTGACTATTCTACATGTTTCAATTGTTTACATTATAAATGAAGGCATGTTGTCAATGCAAATATTTTACATCGGATTCCAAGCGCAAAACAAAAAAACAATTAAGTGCTGTCAACTTCCTGTATTTTTCGTGCAATTCTTGATCTCTTAGAACAAGTAGGATAACTTTGTCTTTTTGTGTCCGTGCAAGGATTACTGCTATATTTTGTGTATTTCATTGTTCAGTGGAATTCCCATTAGTATTTCAGAAAGTGTGTGTGTGTGTTGTGTGCATGCTTTAAAGATAAAGATTCCCCTTTGCACATATGCGCTAGTTGTTCCTGACTCTAGAGGGGGGTGTTCATCTCTGTTTCAAGGCTGAAGAGCCAGTGCTGTCCGAAGACGTCTCTGTGGTCATGTGGCCGGCTTGACTAAATGCCAAAGGTGCACAGAACTTTCTTACCTTCCCACCAACGGTGGTTCCTGTTTTTTCTACTTGCATTTTTACGTCCTTTCGAAATGCTAGATTGGCAGAAGCTGGGACACGTCACGGGAGCTCACCCCGCTATGCAGTGCTAGGGATTCGAACCACCAAACTGCCAACCTTTCAATCAACATGCTCAGCGTCTAAGTCACTGAGCCGCCACGTCCCTCTGTGCATGCTTTAAGAGAAAGCAACGATCATTTATGCAGTTATGAGAATCCCCTTGCTCTTTTTATATATATTAAAGATTATATTAAGATTAAAAAACATCCACCTTATTCATAATGGAACAAGGAAGGGTTAAAATAGAAAGATATGTCATGCAAGCTAATTTCAGGTTGCTTCAGACTATGAGGTTCTTCTGGGAGATTGCAAGCAGCAAGTTATTTTCTAAGGTTTTTCATAAACTGGTGCTTATCACAGATTAATGAAAATATTAATATTTAATTCAGTTGCAACTATTATCCATAATATTCCTTACCCAAAGCAGCTAGTGAATCTTGGGCATTGCTACGGTGATGTCCCATTCATCATTTATGGAACTGCTTTGGAGACATTCCTGGTTTGTTTTTTTTCCTTTTCTTTTTTCTTTTTCACTTGATGGATGTTTCATCCTAGACATTGGCTTAAAGGCATGTTTGAATTTATTTGTGAAGCATCTCCCCTCTGGAGAAAAGAATAAACTATAATAGAGTTCACTTTGATCAGAAATCAGACTCAAGATTAAACGGGTTTAAAGAGTTTATTCATTAATATTGGGGAAAACCCTCCTGAGTTGGAGTCATGGCAAAGAAATAAATAGACTGGCCCGGTAGCCATTTATCTATTTCACTTCTGCAAACAACATATACATTTTGAAACAGCAACAGAATTCATCATACATACATTCATTGCAATTTACTATTAGGGTTCCCTCCCTCCCAATTAATGTAAAGGCAATAGATCCTGCCTCCTTTTAATTTCCTTCACATAAATCAAGGAAGTAGTCTGAAATTATGCATCTTTTGCCTTTGACATATCAAATCTGGATTTCGTTTTATTCGTACACTTTTAATTTTGTGGTGCTTTAATAAAAAAAACAAAAAACTTAATGTTATACAGTCATTGTTCCATGCAATTCGAAAGCAGGATTCGTGTACAGAGTAAGAAATAGAGAGAGAAAGAAGAAATGGTCTCAACACAACCTAATCATTTTCTGATTTTGAGTTTAGTTTACTTTATTGTCGTTGCACATCGTACAATGAAATTAAATGCCATCTTCGGTGTATATTAGAACTATGAAAATAAAAACAAACACACCTCCTTCAAATTCGATACAATTGAATTGAAAACCCGATTTTGTATTAATATTACACTATGCCGTAGATAAAGATAAGGGACACGGTGGTTCAGCAGCTAAATTTCTGAGCTTGTCAATCAGAAAGGTTGGCAGTTCAGCGGTTTGAATCCCCAGCGCCACGTAACCGAGTGAGCTCCCATTACTTATCCCAGCTTCTGCCAACCTAGCAGTTCAAAAGCATGTAAAAATAGGAACCACCTTTGGTGGGAAGGGAACAATGTTCTGTGTGCCTTCGACATTGAGTCATGCCGGCCACATGACCACGGAGACATCTTTGGACAGCGCTGGCTTTTTGGCTTTGAAGCAGAGATGAGCATCGCCCCCTAGAGTTGGGAATGACTAGCATATATGTGCGAGGGGAACCTTTACCTTCTTTCATAGATATCAATATGGTTCCTGCCCTGGGATAGAAGCTGTTTTTCAACCTATTTGTCTTTGTTTTTATTGTTCGGTACCGTCTGCCAGATGGTAATAGTTAAAAAAAACCGAAAGGATGCCCAGGATGAGATGGATCTTTAAGGATGTTTTGAACTTTCTTAAGGCAGTGGGAGCTATGAAGCTCTTCCAAAGAGAGGAGAAGACAACTATTTTTCCCCCTAATTTGGATTCTGCTGCCTGTTCTCGGGAATGAGAAAAAAAACTTGGTTTTTCTTCAGAATCACATCATCAAACACAACCCTTGAATCGTCTCTGGATTGATCTCCTAAGAATCCAATTGAGAATGGTAAGAATGGAAGAGAGAAACGGTGTCTGCCCAACAGGGTGGGGAGAGAAAAGAAACCAAGACCAACCCTATGGCACATCCATCCATCCATACATCAAAAGCATCTCGGAAGCTGTAGAACACAGCTTCCAAGATCTGCAAGTGGGCATCACACAATGCCCATGTGAGGACAAATTATGCATGGTGAAGATCACATGGAAGACCATGTGGCGGCCGTGGCCAGGGGGGCATTTCATCAGGTACGCCTGATGCGCCAATTGCGCCCCTTACTGGACCGGGCTGCCCTTCGCACAGTCACTCAGGCCCTCGTGACATCCCGACTTGACTACTGCAATGCTCTCTACATGGGGCTTTCCTTGAGGTGCACTCGAAGGCTACAGTTAGTGCAGAATGCAGCCGCGTGGGTGATTATGGGAGCCTCTAGATGCTCCCATATAACACCGATCCTGTGCGAGCTGCACTGGCTTCCTGTGGTCTTTCGGGTGCGCTTCAAGGTCTTGACGACCATCTTCAAAGCGCTCCATGGCTCGGGACCTAGTTACATGCGAGACCATCTCCTGCCCCATACATCCCTTAGACCGATACACTCCCAAAGAGAGGGCCTTCTCAGGGTGCCGTCGGCCGGACAATGCCGGCTGGTGACACCCAGGGGAAGGGCCTTCTCTGTGGCGGGCCCTGCCCTGTGGAACGACCTACCCCCTGAACTCCGTATCATCACCGACCTCCGCCTCTTCTGCCAGTGTCTAAAAACACACCTGTTTCATCAAGCCGGCCTAACATTGCCTCCGCTGTGACTAGTATTAGATAGTTTTAAAATGGGGGATTTTAATTGGTTTTAGCGCAGTTTTTGATATTTAATAGGTTTTAAATTTGTGTATTTTGTATTACTTTGTATGTTATTTTAAATTCCTGTGCGCCGCCCTGGGTCCTTTTGGAGAAGGGCGGGATATAAATCAAATAAAAACTAAACTAAACTAAAACTTGGAGGCGGGAGATACTTCCAATGCAATCTACCAGATCCCCTGCATGGATTGCCCCTGTGATTATGTAGGACAGACAGGGAGGAAGCTAAGCACCAGATTGCAAGAAGACAAGTGAGCAATCAGACGAGACCCAAACTCACACTGTAATGAACAAAGACACCCATTCAATTTTGCATCTACTAAGATTGTTGGATGAGCAGGGACATAAACAGCCAGGGAAGTTATTGAAGCCTGGGAAACAGGCCCCTCATCAGTCAACAGGAGGGCTGATTTCCCCCCAATCTATCAAGTACTTAGAAGGCGAAGACTGGACAGCACATGCAAATGACAGCTAATGACTAAAAAGCCAGCCATCAACACACCCAAAGGAGCTTTTCCTAAAACGCTAAACCAACTTTCTTGGTTTATTTATTTGTTCCTTGAAAATGTTTCACTTTGCACCCAAAAAGCTTCTTGGATGAGATGCTTTCAAGGGAAAAATAAATAAATTAAGAAAGTTTAGTTGCCTTTTGGAAAAGCATCTTTGTAACAACTATGACTTGGATGATTGAGAACCTCTATAGACATTTGGTCTGAAGATAAAAACAGGTCCGTAGTCAACTGAATTAGCAGAGGAGCCTGTCCTACAGTTGACTATAGACCTGTATTATCTTCAGTCCAGGTGTCTATGGAAGTTCTCAGTCATCCAGATCAGGGGTCCCCAACCTTTTGGACCTCAGGAACCACTAAATTCATAAATTTAAAACCTGCGGACCACTAATATGATCTGCCTAATGACCGGCTGGGTGGTCATGTGACTGGATGGGCATGGCCAATTGTATGTCACTCACATGGAGGGGCACCTCGCCGGTCTCTATTCACCCCTACCAGACACTCCTCGCCTGCCCGCCCGGGCTCCTTAGGGCCCCAACAGGAAGCAGTTGCTGGAGCTAAGCAGCCCCCAGGAGAAAGAGTTGGCAAAACAGCTCAGTTCAAATTGGATCTGATCGAGAAGGAGGCACAGCAGAAACACCTCACTGAGGACTAGGAGCACACGCTTTCCAAGCAGAGGGAAGACCTGTGGGAGTGCAAGGCCAGGTACCGGTGCCTGGAGGCTCAGCGGGCTGAGATGGTCAGCCAGTTCCAGACCATGATGCAGTCCCCCTGGAATGAGGTCCTCCAGCTCTTCGCCACCATCGGCATTTCTTCCCTCCAGCCTTCACCCAAAGCCCCCCACTTCAGGTGGCTGAAGCAGACCCCAAGGCGGAATTTCCAACCCACACAAAAAGACCCTGAAGGGGGGATTCTCTGCAGCAACACAAGCATGCATTGCATGTATCCATCCCAGGGGCTGTAGTTTGAGGATCCCTGATTTAGTGCAAACAATTCTTCTGCGGACCACCAAAACTTTCTCACGGACCATCAGTGGTCCATGGATCACCAGTTAGTGACTGCTGATCCAGGTTATGGTTCTTCCAAAAATGCTTTTCCAACAGCAACTGGACTTTCTTGATTTTTAAAAAAAAAATGTATTTTCCCATCTTAGCAGACTTTCACCATTAAACCACATTAGTAGTTTTCTGGGCAATGCTATGGACATGTTTTGTTACTAGCTTCCTTCGGTCTACCCTTCTACTCTCCAGCCTAGCCTAAAGCTATTTCTTAATGGTGTCTCATCCATGCATTAAACAGGCTTGACCTTATTATTACTATTATTATTTTCAGAATAAGTGAAAGCAAGGTAGACTTTGCTATTTAGCTGAGCAAACGCAAGGTTCTTCCCCCGAAATCGTCTGCTATCTGCCTAATATTCCATTTTAGAGAGACTCCCCCACCCTCGACTGAATAAAAAATGAAACGCAAATCAAAGGCTCTAAATAATAAATGCTCTCTAATGACAACTGACCAAATTGGAAATATATTCAATGAATGCAAATATTTTATTGCATTCAGGCTTTGCATCTCGGTGCAGGGATAACACATTTTGGGGGGCTAGAGCCTAAAGTATAATCTGCGAAGAGCCTGCTACATTCTCTGCCCACAACTTCACCATAACACCATTGTTTTTAACTTTAAATAAGGGCAAAGTGACATTTGCTTTTCGGTGACATGTGTTAATTAGAAGCTTATAGTTGCCAGCGAAATTATCAGCCAGGTCTCTCTTCTTCTTTCAAACAAGACTATTGTTACTGAAACCATTGTTTAATGGTCATATAAGCTGAAAACAATTATCTAGTTATTTTCCTTTTAATTTGAAAGTCTTATTACAGGATCAGAAACTCTCTTATAAGGTAATTGCTTTTGAACTACTTGGCAACTTTAAATATAATTATGAAGCGATTTAAAAATATGGGATTACTCAATAGGCCATATGCTCTTCCGTTTTATGCATCGCTGGGTTTTGAAAAACCTCAAAACTTTATTCCAATCCTTTGGAAAGTGGCAGGTGTTTTCTCATTGTTTTTGTTGTGTATTTTTCAACAAGGGGCTGGAGTACATGGATGAAAAGAACAAGTTAGAATACAGAATTGTTCTGACCGAAGCTTCCCAAGAGCCTGAAGCAAACTCCTTGTCCCAACAAAAACCCCTTTTATTAATTGATTGTGAATTCTGTTCATTCACATCAAGTAAAGTCTTTCAAGGGAGGATTTACAGTCACAGACCTTATCTGGCTTGGAGAGCTGCCAGGACGATCTCTGCAAAACTTGAGAAGGAGTCTTGGAGAGTCACGAACCAATGAAGTGAACTAATGGTCTCCTGCAAACTCCACTCCCCATTCATTCCTCTTTTATTTCCTCTGGGAGGGGCCGTTCATCGTCCACCTGTGGCCTTACTCTCAAGTTGATGCCTGTTCTTTAGCTTTGTCTGGCAACTCTGCACATGAGCCCACTGGGAACAGGCTCCAGATGTTCATCTTCCTCACTGATGTCTGATTCCAAAGGTAGCTGATAACTGGCATACGGCCCTGGCCCCCTCTCTGCCTCTGACACAGAGACCTCCTCAGAGCCTTCCCCAGACTCCAGGACTGGCCCAGGTTCCTCCCCAACCTCCTGACTGTCTGAATCTGCTGCTAGCTCTGCTGGTGAGCCACAACAAGAATGATAGTGTTGGAAGGGATCTTGGGGGTCTTTTATTTTAACCCCCTGGTCCATAAGGAGACCCTGTGCCATTCCAGACCAATGTTTGTCCAATCTCTTCTAAAAAAAACCTCCAGTGATGGAGCAGCCACAACTTCTGAAGACAAGTTGTTCCATTAATTAATTGTACTCACTGTCAGGAAATTTCTTCTTATAATACAATACAATACAATACAATACAATACAATACAATACAATACAATACAATACAATACAATACAATACAATACAATACAATACAATACAATACAATACAATACAATACAATAGCAGAGTTGGAAGGGACCTTGTAGGTCTTCTAGTCCAACCCCCTGCGTGGGCAGGAACCCTATACCATTTCAGACAAATGTCTATCTAACATCTTCTTAAAGACTTCCAGGGTTGGGGCATTCACAACTTCTGGAGGCAACTTCTGTTCACTGATTCATTGTTCTCACTGTCAGGAAATTTCTCCTTAGTTCCAAGTTGCTTCTCTCCTTGATTAGTTTCCACCCATTGCTTCTTGTCCTTCCCCCAGGTGCCTTGGAGAATAGTTTGTTTGGAGAATAGTTTATTTCTAGGTTGTTTCTCTCCTTGATACATTTCCACCAGTTACTTCTTGTCCTGCTTCAGGACAATTGGAGAATTGGAAAACTGCTATCCTATCACCTGAGTTCTTCTCTTCATTAGATTAGACATGCCCAGTTCCATGCCCAGTTCCTGCAACCCTTCATCAAATCTTTCAACTTCCAGACCCTTCATCATCTTTGTTGCTCATCTCTGCACTCCTTCTAGAATCTCAACATCTATTTTGTATCATGATGACCAAAACTGAATCAAGTTATCCATGTATGAATCATTTGGACCAGATTTAGAATAACAGAGTTGGAATGTACCTTTGAGGCCTTCTAGTCCAACCCCCTGCTTAGGCAGGAAACCCTACACCACTTCAAACAATTTCTTCTTAAAAACTTCCAGTGTTGGAGCATTCACAACTTCTGGAGGCAAGTTGTTCCACGGATTCATTGTTCTGACTGTCAAGAAATTTCTCCTAAGTTCTAAGTTGCTTCTCTGCTTGAATGGTTTCCACCCATTGCTTCTTGTTCTGCCCTCAGGTGCTTTGGAGAATAGCCTGACTCCCTCTTCTTTGGCGCAACCCCTGAGATATTGGAAGACTGCTCTCATGTCTCCCCTAGTCTTTGGGATCGTTGTACCAAGGAAACAAAAACCAGCATTTTCCACATCTATGAACTGAAATAACAGAGAGGGGAGAGGGGGAGAGAGAGAGTGCCCTGCACTGCATCTGTTACATCCTAAGCAAAGTCAGAAGGAATTCTATTCCAAAAATACATAGAATGCATCCTTGTGGTCCTTTTAAGGGACTGAGATAGTAGGGAGTGCCAGCAGAAAAGCTAAACTGTGTTTATGCTTATAAAAAAATCTCTCAAATGACCTTTTCTGTCTATCTGCTGAATCTCAGCCTGATGAATAATTTTTCACGTGGCGTCTCCTTTTTAGACCTTGAAGGTAGTATAATGACAAGGGCACGAACTGAATTTGATTATAGATCATGCATCATCAACAGAGGCATTAATTAAGTTCAACCTGCAAAATCTTTAGACTCGGGGATGTCGAGAAAAAGATGAAAGGATAAACTCTGCACAGCTGCCAAAGAAGGGAGCTTGCGAGTGGAATCGTAATGCCACGTTGTACAACTTCGACAATAGTTAAGAAGAAGCGTGCAGTATCAGACGGTTCGATGTGAAATCCTTCGCCTTAGTGCCATCCTGATGGTTTTGGAATTTAGAATAGCAAGATGAGTAAGGCATCCCGTGCATCTGCAGGATCCCAAGTTGAAGAATATGATTTGCTGCAGCATACTTTTCTTTTTTTTATAAAATCCAGGGCCCTCCATTGATAAGGAAAAAGATATGGCTCACCCTCTTTTAGCCTCCGGGAAAGAAAATCTGGCTATGGGCTCCTGAGGAAGCTGGCTGGAGGTGATTGATACACGAATAGAGGAGGCACCTCAGCCATCCCCTCCAATCCCCTGGTTTTTGCCTTGTTTTTATTTCTGCAAATTTTAATTCGCTTTTATAGTTGTAATTCTTACTATATGTCATTTATCATGATGTAAGCTGCTCAGGGTTGCCTGAACTATGTGATGGATTGCAAATTAATTAGAAAGATTAGGTGATAGATAGATAGATAGCTGGATAGCTGGATAGCTGGATAGCTGGATGGATGGATGGATGGATGGGTATGGGTATCAGTATGCATATATTTATAGAGAGAGAAAGAAGAAAAGAGAGAGATGGATAGATATTGATACATGAGATATTCTATTCTGTTCTGTTCTGTTCTATTCCATTCCATTTCATTCCATTCCATTCCATTTTTCTCTTTTCTTTCTCTGCTTCTCCTTCCTCCTTCTCCTTCTCTTTCTCCATTCTGTTCTGTTCCATTCTGATCCATTCCATTCCATTTCCTTCTTCTCCTTTCTCTGCTTCTCCTTCCTCCTTCCTCCTTCCTCCTTCTCCTTCTCCTTCATGCCATTCCATTCCATTCCATTCTACTCCACTCCACTCCACGCCACTCCACACCACTCCATTACATTCCTTTCCTTTCCTTCCCTTTCCTTTCCACTCCACTCCACTCCACTCCACACAACCCCAGCCCACCCCACCCCACCCACTCCATTCTATTCTATTCTATTCTATTCCTTCCCACTCCACTCCACTCCACTCCACTCCACTCCATTCCATTCCATTCCTTTCCACTCCACTCCACTCCACTCCACTCCACTCCACTCCACTCCACTCCATTCCATTCCATTCTATTCTATTCTATTCTATTCTATTCTATTCCTTCCCACTCCACTCCATTCCATTCCTTTCCACTCCACTCCACTCCACTCCACTCCACTCCACTCCATTCCATTCCATTCTATTCTATTCTATTCCTTTCCTTCCCACTCCACGCCATTCCACTCCACTCCACTCCACTCCATTCCTTTCCACTCCACTCCACTCCACTCCACTCCACTCCACTCCACTCCACTCCACTCCACTCCATTCCATTCCATTCCATTCCATTCCATTCCATTCCATTCTATTCTATTCTATTCTATTCTATTCTATTCTATTCTATTCCTTCCCACTCCACTCCACTCCACTCCATTCCACTACATTACATTCCATTCTATTCTATATATATTTAAAATCTGTTGCCTAAGAAAGAGTGCCATTGTCCTACTAAATCAGCATTTCTCAACTATGGCAGGTTGAAGATGTATGAACTTCAATTCCAAATATTCCTCAGCTAACATGGTTTAACCAAGCCCCTTAAGTCTTTTCGTCCTGAAGATCCTTTTCTTGATCTCGATTTCATGATGCTTAAAGCAAAGCCCAGTGACAGTAGCAGGATCATCATTTCAACACCTCAAAACTACAAATATTTCTATACATGCTTAGATGTACGACCGATGTTAATTCATCCTATGGGCTGGTGGAACAAGAACTAGACTTTTATCGACTGAAATGAATAAAGCCAGGACTATTAAGGGACACGTGTGCAATGGATAGTTTACCCAGGCATCAAGCCCTCAGGCCTTGCAGAAAACCTATTTCCAGGGTTATATTTTTCTTCCATAAACAGCTTTTCATTTTGTCCTGGCTGCAAATATTTTTAATAAACAAGTGTCACCTGTGAATGGCATTTTGCTAAGATCAAATGTAAGGGTATATTTAATTACGTCCACAGATGGTAGAGCATAACTGAGGGCATTAAAGTAATGTAAACTGGAAGTTATTATTTTTAAAAGTATATCTTCTTTAGCAACAAACTCTATAATGATTTCGGCTGCCTAAAAAAAAAAAAATATTGTACTACAGTGACTTCAACATGCCAGCAACATTTTTTTTTTCCTTGCTAATGCAAGATTTCATTTTAGTAACCCACTGAAGTTTTGTTTCCCATGAAATAGGAAATGGCTAAAAAGTTGGTCAAATGACTAAATTGAAACAGAGCTATACAATATGGGGTGGGCTTCAATAATTTTAGCAAGGGATTCTCTGCCTAGTTGCTGGGTGGGCGTGGCCATGGTGGGTGTGGCCTAGTTGGCCTCATGCGCCACAGTGGGGGCGTTTTTGCCCTCCCCAGGCTCCAGAGGCTTTCTGTGAGCCACTGGGAAGGCAAAAATGGCCTCCCCAGATTCCGGAGACCCTCTGGAGGTCAGAAATGAATTCATTTCTGGACTTCCCAAACTTCCAGTAGGCTCATTTTTCACACACACACACACACACACACACACACACGCATACGTCTCCAGGGCCACCCTGCACTTACCTGCATCCAAAATGGGCCACGTGGGGATTCCTGGGAGGGGAGAGGCAGGGTGGGCAAGGCCAGCCAGGAGTGGGATTTGGGGGCCCTCCGAATTGCACCGAATCTTAGCTAGAGGTTCTCTTGAAGCCCCGCCAACCTGCAGCAGCCTAGCCCTGTATACAATGCAGGTGTGGCTATTGTATGTCTACCTGTGTTCATTATAAAAACATGGTAAGCCGGTTTTACTCCATCTAAGGTAAGGTGCGCCTGTCTGTTTCAAGACCGTTGAGCCAGCTCTGTGCAAAGATATTTCCATGGACATGTGGCCAGCAAGACATCACATTCCCACCTACCTATTTATCTACTTGCGTGTGCATGCTTTTGAACTGCTAGGATGATCGGAGGTGGAGGAAATAACAGGAGCTCACGCTGCTGGGTGGTAATCGGGTCTTGAACCTGGGCTGCTGGCTTTTCAGCTGACACACCCAGGGTCTTAACCGCTGAGCCACTGTGCCACCCAGTGTGCATTATACACACCTTGAAAAATCTGTAATGCTAGCTACTAAGTAGTAATTAACTATTACCGGAATTTAATTTTTCAATGATCTCATAGATTTTCTCTCTTACTAGACATACAATGTATCATTATCTATCTATTCATGAACCTTAATGCATGCAAGTCTGACAACCATCATTTCTGGATCTGATAAATGTCCACTTTGTTTTATGAGCTGAAGTACAACGAAGGAAGTTGAACAACATGGCTATTGTATTGCAGGGAGAGTTTTTTTCATGATCATGATTTCTATTCTGATCTGTTTTTTTTTAATAATATTTTTTATTTATTCTTATAAAAATAAAATCATACAAACATAATTTTAAACATATTGCCGTCACAGCGCAAGAAAGCGATAACATTTAAATATCCAAACTTAACATTACTGTCCTAACAATAGGCCTAATATTTAACACCAACATTTATACTATATACAGCCCATCTAGTTAACCTACCTACTTCATCAATTGTTATTTGTCCTATTCTGATCTGTTCATTCTCTTCTCTTCTCTTCTCTTCTCTTCTCTTCTCTTCTCTTCTCTTCTCTTCTCTTCTCTTCTCTTCTCTTCTCTTCTCTTCTCTTCTCTTCCCTTCCCTTCCCTTTCCATCCCATCCCATCTCATCCATTCCTTATTCCATTCCTCATTCCACTCCACCCCATCCTACCCTACCCTACTCTACTCTTTAAAGGGTGGATCATTATATGTGTTAAAGTGTACATAAATTTCTTAAACACATAAATAAATACATCTGCTATCTACCTTTAACTCAATTTAACCCAATATTTACAATTCAAAGTTGTGCCTCAATATCCTAGAATAATTTTCTTTTTCTGGATCATAATCAACTGTCAGTCAAGTTTTGGAACTAGCTTTTACACCAAGATAGATCTGCCTGCTAAAGATCAGACCACTGCTATCAAAGGAATTATCCCTGGTTACCCTGCAATAAGCTGTCAGCATAAAATGTTCTGAAGATAGCAAAATCATCAAACTTTGGGGACCAGATAGGATCTTTGTATTAACTATTAATTTTCTTTTTTTAATTTACACTTATCACTCAAGAAAGAAATTTGGTTTGGCTGAAATGTTTGCAACACACAGTTTGATGGAAAGATGTTGATGTTCAATAACTAAAGTGATTATTTAACTTAATTTGTGTTTTTTTTCAATGTAGGCTAGGACTTTGAAGGTTGTACATTAGAGAGACTAAGAAGGAACTAAAGATTACATTTAAAGGAGAAGAACACTTACAGTTGACTTACTAATACAGAATGGAGCAAAATGTCTTAACACAGTTCATATTGCTTTTTGAACAATGAAAAGAAGTTAATTTGAAGTGTGCCTCTATCGATAACTTGTGTATAATATTTGTTGTTGTTAGTTGAGAAGTCATGTCTGACCCATCACAACCCCATGGACAACGTTCCTCCACGCCTTCCTGTCCTCTACCATCCCCTGAAGTCCATTTAAGCTCACACCAACTGCTTCGGTGACACCATCCAGCCTCCTCCTTCTCTTTCATCCCCTTCTTCTCTTGTGGTGGAGCTTTCATACCAATCCATTTACGAGCAACCTTTGTGTGGTCCCATCCATTTGAAGAAGAAAAAACAACAACAACAACAACAGCAACAACAACCTTTTCATTCCCAAACAACTAGACACAAAGTTTTTCCCCTTGTGCCATCACTCTGCTAAACACCTAATTCTATCAGCATTGTCTTAGGTCTAAAGATATTTGCCAATGTAGTAGGTTGTATTGCTATTATCCTTCTCATCTTCTCGTCCTTCTTATTTTCTCATTTCTTATTTTTTGAACTACCTTCACCTATTGGTATCTTATGATTAATAATTGTAACTATGATTTATGATTTATGATCTGTCACTTTTCTTGTTTATATGTACACTGAAAGCTTATGCACTGGAGGCAAATTCCTTGTGTGTCAAGTCACATTTGGCCAATAAAGAATTCTATTCTATTCTATTCTGCCCTACCCTATCTCATCCCATACCATCCATCTCATCCTATTCTACACTACACTATACTTCCCTACCCTATCCTATCCTATTCCACTTCCCTCTACTCCACTCCTCTCCATTCTGTAGTACCACAGTTTTGACTATTTTCATGTCCAAATGTGGAACTGCTGTTAGAATATAATTGAATAAAAGAGTTGGAAGGGACCTTGAAGGCCTTCTAGTCCAACCCCTTGTTCAGGCAGGGAATCCTACACCATTTCAGACAAATGGTTATCCAATCTCTTCTTAAAAGCTTCCAATGTTGGAACATTTACAACTTTTGGAGGCAAGTTGTTCCACTGATTAACTGTTCTAACTGTCAGGACATTTCTGTTTAATTCTAAGTTGCTTTGCTCCTTGATTAGTTTCCACTCATTCTTCAGGTGCTTTGGAGAATAGCTTGACTCCTTCGTCTTTGTGGCAGCCCCTCAGATATTGGAAGACTGCTATCATGTCACCCCTAGTCCTTCTTTTCATTAAACTAGACATGCCCAATTCCAGCAACCGTTCTTCATATGTTTTAGTCTCCAGTCCCCTAATCCTCTTTGTTGCTCTTCTCTGCACTCTTTCTAGAAACTCAACATCGTTTTTACATCGTGGTGACCAAAACTGAATGCCGTATTCCAAGTGTGGCCTTACCAAGGCCTTATAAAGTGGTATTAACACTTCATGTGATTTTGATTCTACCCCTTTGTCTATGCAGCCTAGAACTGTGTTGGCTTTTTGGGCAGCTGCTGCACACAGCTGGCTCCTATTTAAGTGATTGTCTACTAGAACTCCAAGATCCATCTCACAGTTAGTACTATTGAGCCAGGTACCACATATACCGTACCTGTACATGTCCAACTGTGTTGTCCATCTTTTCACCATAGTTTTATAAACCAGTTGCCTAGTTCCAAATTGGAGAAGAACCGGCGATGTCTCCACACCTTTCTCTCCTTCTCAAATCTGTTTCCTTCATGACCCCATTAATCGGCAGAGTCCAGAAATCCTCTTTGTGGTACTTCCTATTAAACTGCCAAGGATTTTGACAAACACCTTTGATCAGGTCGCTCAACAAAAGTTCCCTCCTGAAACCCTGTCTATATAGAATCAGGAACAGAATAGAAATCATTTCACGCAATGCTGGGATTTTAACGGTTCCCATCCATTCCAAACCATCTCTATCTGGACTTGCATTTTTTAATATGTTCATAAATCATCTGCTTTTAGGGGGTTTGGGCTGGCATCATATCGGGATGCTTAAATTAAAAAGAAGCAGTAAAAAGTTCCGGGAAGATATTTCCTGGCCAGCGTTAAAATTTTAAATGCCGTTCACTGTATGCAGTTAGTAGCATGCATTGGGATAAAGATTCTTAATTTCACTCATTTGTGTTCAAAGCTGGTGTTAATCAGGAAAAAAAAAATTAAGAGATCCTTTTGTAGAGGTGTTCTGATCAAGGCTTCCCCAGCAGCACGAAGCCAAGTCCTTGTCCCGATAAACACCTTTTATTTAATTTACAATGAATTTCTCTCCAGCAAAGACTTTCCTCTCCCACAGTCTTTCAAGATAGTTATCAATTACTGATCTTAATTGGGCTTGGAGAGTGGCCAGGCTGATATCTTTCAGATGCTGCAATGCTTGGCAAGAATGCAGGAATGAACTAATGGTCTCCTGCAAACTCCACTCCCCAGTCGCTCCTCTTTTATTCCCTCTGGGAGGGGCTATTCACCGTCCACTTGTGGCTTTACTCCTAAGTCGACCCTTGTTCCTCAGCTGTTTCTTTCATCTGGCAACTCTGTGCATGCACACACTGAAAACAGGCTCCAGATGCTCCTCTGCCTCACTGCTGTCTAGCTCCCTCTCTGCCTCCAATGCAGAGCCCTTGTCTCTGCTTTCCTCTGTCCATGTTCCTCCCCAACCTCCTCACTGTCTGACTGTGCTGCCAGCTCTGTTGGCTGCTGGTGGGCCACAACAGGCATATCACTGACAGAAAGTGAGCAAATAAACCAACTCTCTCTTCAGAGCAGACAAATAGAATAATATAGTGCCTTGGTAAGGCCACACTTGGAATACTGCATACAGTTTTGGTCGCCACGATGTAGAAAAGACGTGGAGACTCTGGAAAGAGTGCAGAGAAGAGCAACCAAGATGATTAGGGGACTGGAGACTAAAACATATGAAGAACGGTTGCAGGAGCTGGGTATGTCTAGTTTGATGAAGAGAAGGACCAGGGGAGACATGATAGCAGTGTTCCGATATCTCAGGGGTTGCCACAAAGAAGAGGGAGTCAAGCTATTCTCCAAGGCACCTGGGGGCAGGACAAGAAGCAATGGGTGGAAACTAATC